>QRFJ01003736.1:28546-73643 GCA_006176705.1 Cocos nucifera | reverse complement strand
TTTAAAAAGATCTGGTTATTAATGTGCTTGCAGCTAGCAGGAATTCTATTTATTTATGCTTAGCACAAGAAGTTAATGTGATCACCTTCTTTAAGGACCAGTAACTTCTTAGAAGAAAAAAATTGCAAATGGTTTCCTTGTTAAGGTCTTTACATTGCATGAGTGATGTCCTATTTTACTATGAGCAAAACTGAAGCCAAACGCTAGGAATCCAAACGACAGATATCTATGGCAACCTGAATTAGGTCATAGTAGCAGAAGAATAGGATAGACAATTGGAGAAAAATGGGCTATGAGTCCATTGACTTTTGAGTCATATCCAACTGTGAATTTGTTCAAGGCAAAACGACTAAAAACTCCCTTTTGTTTGGACATAGGGAAGGGCCACCAGGATCTCCTTGCCCTAGTTAGAATACAGATTGTGCGGCCCATTCATGTGCCAGCTAGAGGCAATTTTGTCTACTTCATTACTTACTGATATTGTCAGTATGGGTATGTGTTCTTATAGACATAAGTCCTGAAGCTGTTGAAAAGTTCAATGAATTCAGACATGAAGTAGAAAAATAAACTGAAAAATCCATTAAGGTTCTTCGATCAGATTGAGAGGTGAATACATTAGCCGGAAATTCCTAGCTATCTAAGAAAAAAGGCATAGTCTCTCAATGGACTCCACCAGGAACACTCAATACTCAACGGGTTACACACGGAAAATTGGACTCTATTGGAATATGTTCGATCCAGATACGTTCCACAGACCTCCAGTTTTCTTTAGGGACATTCATTATTATTTCAATCTATCTAACTGAATAGGGTCCTCTAAAGTTCTCCACAGCCGTATTGAGTATGACGGAAAACCAAGTCTGAGTCACTCAGAATTTGGGTTGTCCGGCTACATGTCAAAAGACACAACGACGAATTAGAGTTTTTAGGTCCTTTAGAGCTCGATTCATTAGAATCCTAAAAGTCATTAGGATACTATTTTAACATGTCCAGAAGACCACAATTTATTGTGAGTCGACAATGCATATTTTTGAAGATAGTTTAATTCACTCAAGAATATGCATGGGAAAGCAATTAAGCTTGATATGAGCAATATCTCACAAGCAGACGAGCTAAGGACAAGTGGAACAAATCAGGTTACCATAAGAATTACTTTCCTCTCACCTCGTAGATCGGTAAAGATTCCCATCCAACCGGGTATAGTAAAAGATTATACCTTACGTAGTATTAAATTTCAGAGACGTACAATGCAAGATGAAAATGTTACACATTTAAATGTAAATTTTATTTAGAGTTTTATTTTGATATATAGTAATATATTATAAGCCGAATCACCTAAGACAGTATGCTCGAAAATATAATCAGTTTTATTAATTCCGATTGCGTAGATATAAGAATCAGGAAATATAGAATGTTTAATAGAGTCTACTTGATTTCAGTCGATCAGATCTGAATGAAACCTAGTCCGAGAAATCAGGATTTCTCTTCAAGTCAAGACTCTCCTTGAGATCGAGAGATTACTTGACATCTCAAGATTTGCGAGTCGAAAGATCTCATTTATTTCTTGAGACTTGTAAGACCGTTACTAGTTTCCCGATCTGCCAAGAATGCATAATCTGCACATTTTGATGAGGTCTGAAGTTACCGATACATTTTCAGGTAGTGAAATGGTTATCTACAATAGGCTATGGAAATCTACACAGTGACCGATGTTTGGTGGCGAAGAATTGGAGAGGATATGAAGGCAACGCATGACATAGAGTAGCAAGAATTGATTGGAGTTCGTAGCCAATCATTAAGCGGTTGTAAAAGCAGTGAGACAACTGGCTTTGATAAGGGGCATGTGCAAACTCTATACTGATTATTGCTAGAGTCATTTCTTCTAAGATTGATAGGGAAACGAGGATGCATAAATGAATACATATCTCGTCTGAAAATGATAGATCGCATCATGGTGCTCTGAGGTTGATTCACTCACTGTGTCAGATACCGATTATGAGGAGAGAGTACACTCAGGATAGAGATGGCTCATCACATTTTGGATACGTGCAAAAGCAACTGACTCTAATCCTTGGTGTAGAAAATACCTGTGAGTTAGATTGTCTTCAGCAAAAGTACTATATCGAGGATAAAAGCCGAGGTGGCTGAGAGAGGATTGATCGGAATCTTATCAATGATACGCACTTGAGATTCTGCAAAATAACGATGCCGATGTCGTATGTCGGATGAGGGTGCGCTGCACATGTGGTGTAGGATATAATTTGTGCACGATTACGATAGCGAAAGGTCATTCGCAGTTTGGGTAGACAACAAACAGAAATATCGTGAGTGTTGGATATGATATTTCACACGTAAATTAGAGGTAATTTAGAGAAGAAAGGAAAGGAGATTCTTTTTACGAAAATATGAGTATAGGAGAGGACATCCACTGATTGTTTTTCACTTAAGAATAAGGAGCTTGAATTGTGTAAACGCATTGGCCGCAGGTATTGTTCCCGGTTAGTACATTGCTTTTGGGTAACCACTGGGTGAAATAGATAACTATATTATGCTGACACGATTGAGTGTTGGGCACTAATTCATAGAGAATTAGCAAGTTTGATTATGACCATCGCTCGCTACTAGAGCACTACGTGATTTTATCCGTGGGGTTGCTTGTAGTGATTGATAAATGACAATCACGACAGGGGGAATTTCTCGTCCTCGACCTCCCAGAACACTACAGGCCATGTCAGAATTCTCGACTGACCGGACAGTATATGCAGTAAAAGGAGATTTTGGCTCCTGGAGAAATTCGAACCTCGTGAGGTTAGTCGATGGGGGCGTAAGATGCTAATCGCGGATAAGGAGTCTTCATGATACTCCTATGGAAGGAATCCAACACTTCGCAGAAGATGTTTGGAATAAAGGTATCGGATCCAGGAACGAATATTCCACGAATAGAGCTGGAAAGGGAGTGTAATGAATGACGAAGTTTGAGATCTATGGATTGTAAATCGTCTCAGAGATTTACATTCACACCATGAGAGAAATCAGACTATACATTGAACGCGATGTTCTGAACAAGAGTTTGACTCTAAAACGGTAGAATTCTCTGCTGCCAGAAACTCTTAAGCGAGATATTGGCTCCCTCGGAGACATCACAGCATGTTGGAACGGACATTCAAAAAGAAAGAATTCGGCTCCTCGAAGGCAAATGTCACGATTAAGCTGGGAGTCTGAAGGCATTTTGGCTTCCTTGAAGGAAATCTCTGAGCCATTTGGAATGAAATTCTGGACAGATATTCTTTGGGCCTCCTAGAGGAAATCAATTGAAGGAGAAATTTTAAAGAGTTTGGCGTCACTGAAGAATTTATCAGGTTATTGCTGGAGGGGTGAATCCAAAAAGAGTTCTAACTTCTGAAGAAATCTAGACTGAAGGGAAAATTGGAAGAGAGTCGGCCCCTTTTTTTTTCTTATAGAAATTCAGACTGAAGGAGAACGTCTGGAAGGAGTTTGGCTCTTGTAGAAATTCAATTGAAGGAGAGGTCTGGGAGGAGTTCTACCACTGAAGGGAGTTCGAGTGCTTGAAGGAGTTCGGCAGGGGTTCGGCTGCTATAGAAAGTCCGGGAGGGGTTCGACTGCTGGATGAGTTCGGCTGCTAAAGGAGTTTGATTGAGGTTCGACTGTTGGAGGGAGAATTCTTAATCAAAGCTCTTCCATGATTATCAGTCACATTAGGCTAAGCGTCAGACTGAACTTCGGTGGGAGTGGGATTTATCCCCAACATTCATCATAATACAGAAGTTTACTTAAGAAAGATAGATAATTTATGATGAAAAAAAACTAAATAACATTTTAATTAATTAAAAATTCATATACAAATTTAACATGAGGAGCATGATCATTACAACTAGATGATTGGTTTAAGAACATATTTTCTAACAACCTCACTTGAACTATAAGTAATCAGAATAATATTGAATACCCATCTTCTACTTGTGTTCGTCAAACTTTTTCATTTAGTGGGCTTTAGCAAAATAGGTTGGCCAAGTTTCCCTTTCCCATCGATCTCTGAGCTCCAACATCACCTCGATCCAATAATCTCTTAAGAAAAGATGATAGCAATGCAAAAACGCTTGGTCCCTGTTGTGTACTTATTAGAGTCTTTAAGACTAGCAATATAAGAGCTCCAGGTACATCATACATCATAGTACAGGAGGATTAGACCATCAATTAAGGATGCCACTCCTAGGCATCACTTGAGAACTTTTTGTTAGAAAATTGGTATTCTAAAAGTTCAATCATACCTAGGTTGTGGACGGTTGAGTGATATGTAAATTGACTTGAATTATAATGAATAAAATGTATTATTTTGGCATTTCATTCACTTCCTATGCATCCTTTCTTGTAATAAACTCTTCCTATGAGAAGTCCTTAGGACTATTTAGGACTTGAACAAAGAAGGATTTTATCATTTAGTCCTTAACATGATTAGTGACCAATTGATACGTCGGTTATCTAAAGATGATAGATGTTTATCGGAAGTATAGAATCATGCGTGCATATAGTTATTTGTCTCTTACACCAAGGAGTATGAAGATACTAGTTATGGCATGCAGGTGAAGTTTCAAAAGGGGTATATTTCACTTGATCATGACCAACCATGGATCTTCTCTGCTATCAAGAGTTGCTCGCGAAGGATATAGATATAAGTCCCCTTAGATCTGAAGATACAATCATGGTGACTTGCAAGCAACTCATTGTACTTTAGTATTGGACCACCGGAATTTTTAATTCAGTAACGAAAGGCTACTGGGTGCAGTCAAGTACTTTTAAAGTTGGTGTGTGAGTCAAGATGAGATGGACATGAAATTTTGAAACATAATGTGAATGATTTTTAGGATTAGCAATAAATCCTAGATCATCCTTTGAGCATTATGGTTAAGGGGATGAATTATATGGTAACCATATGTCACAGGTTCGTCAATGTTGCATTGCGACTATTTGATCTATTCAGATGTTGGATATTATTGCTAGCTGATCACATCGATTGGTATAAAAATTTGATTCTTGTACTACTGACTTAGGATTCGAACCTATAGGATCACATATAATAAAAGTTTCTATCTGATCTGATGGCTGATCTAGAGTCCCAATGATCTAGAACTTTATGGTCAAGAGTCCTACTAGATTAGGACTCTATGACCAAGAGTTTCGTTGGACTGAAACTCTAAGTCCTACTTGTCTGGGACTCTCTGATCAAGAGTCTCACTGATCTGGGACTCTATGATCACGACTTTCATTCATTTGGGACATTGAGTTTAAGAATCCTACTGGTTTGGAACTCTTAAAGAGTTTCACATAGATGGAACTCTGGGGACTAGATATCCACTCAATTAGGACTCTATATTTATTGAAGGATTAATTAGTAATTAGATTGCTAATTAGCTTATTTGATTAAGCGATGAGGATTCAATCAAGTTTAGTTGAATTTGATTTAATTGGGTTTGATCCGATCAGGTCATGAGATGACCTAATCGCTATGAAAGATTCGATCCTAATTTGATCAAGATCTGGACCTAATTAATTTTTAATTTGATTAAAAATTAATTATATTTAATTAAGTCTAATTTGATTAAGTTTATCCTAATTTAATTAGATTTGGATTAATTGATTTGGTTGAAACTAATTTGGAAAAGTCAAAGTAAGTTTGAATTTAAAATCTCCCTGCACCTGGATTTTTTGACCTCATTTTCTCCATGCACATTATGATTGTGGATGTGATTTTCCATGCCTAGAGCAAGAGTTGGCACTTCCTTTCTTTCTCACTTTGACCTGGTCCAAGTGTTGGACCGGTTCAATTGAGATTGAATTTTTTAATTCAATTAAGGTTTGTTAGAAGTTGAAACATCGTAACCCCTTGAACCTTATCCACTCCTTGCACCCTTTGATTTCTCATGCACTTTTTTAGGCATGTCTGAGAGTGGGCATGTAGAAGAAGAGTCCATTTACATGCCAATCATAAGGGAGTGGCAATGGAAATGGATAAGACCCATTTTGAATGGTGAATTTGGTTGGGAGGTTGAAACAAGTTCAACCTCTAAACCCTATCCTATCCACATGCAAAACACATTGAGCCACCCATTTTAAAATGTGATTGTTTCCTGGGCATGTGTGGTTTTGTTGTGAGGAGTCTAAAGGGGGCATGGAGCATTTCTTAGAGAGGGAAAAAATAGAGAGGGGTGCTCCTTCTGGGGTGGAAAAGTCAAATAGTGAGTTTAGCGCCACACTTCTTACCTCACGCAAATATTAAAAGGAGTTTTAATTGTGGAGCATGTGAAAAAGCTGAGAAAGAGTTTCTTAGAAACCAGAGAGGGTGGCATGAGCTTTTGTGAGGAGTGGGTCAATTGTTGGTCACAAAAAAAACTTAGAGAGGGGTCTCTAGGGTTACGGGTGTGGGAGGTTCTAGGGTTTGGACCTTGGGTTCGGATGGTGAGTTCGAGACTATAAGCATTGTCTTTCCACCAAAAAATCTACACACCATTTCATCATCCTTTGTAGATTATCTTCTAGTCTTCTGGAGCATCTAGGAGGTTAGGAGAAAGGTCGTCGATTAGATCAATGAAGATCGGCTGTCAAAGGCTTAGGCGAGGAGCTAGCACTCCGATAAAGCTGATCGAAACTAGGAGGTCCGTGTGGACCAACCATAGAGGTCAGATGAGTATGCAGCTGCAGCATGATGCTAGAGCTACTTTTGAGGGATTCAGGTCATAGAGATCATCTACCCACGCATAGGAATTGTATTTTGGAACATAATTCAATCAGCGAATATGATTTGCTAATCAATCACATTTAAATTTTCTAATACATATTAGCATGTCTAAATCTTGAGTAGGATTTTATGATTTGATCATTGCATGTAGTAGATTATTATTTGATTAATTTTAGCTTTTGCTATAATAAAATTTGAAAAAGTTTTGAATAGCATGCCCTAAACCCTGTGCAATTTCCTTCAATGGTATTAGAGCAAGGGTTGCTTGACATGTTTATATGTTAATTAAAAAAATTAAAGGCTTACATATATGCTATATTTTAGATCCAGATAGTTTAGTAATCAAGGATGAATGAGCCACCAAGCTATCCGATCATAAAGAATAAGTATGGTTTAAGGTCATCTCCTCTTATTCAGTGGGGATCCCTTGTGGCGGTAGGGGTGCCACCATGAACTCATCATTAAGATGAACAGTAAAAGAATTTTATTTATTAAAACTATTTCAATATGAAAATTAAATATGAATAAGTTTAGTTTGATCTAAAAGGTGATTCATAGTTTAATTTTTAGTATGCTTTATTTTCTGTTACGAAACTAGCAATAGGATTGATGTCCATGAAATGAGTTGACCCATTTATAAAATGAGTCAACCTATTTAGTGAATAGAAAATGAAAATCTTTCAAAATTAAAAAATTATTTTAAAAATATCGAACCTTGTCCCATCAGTCTAAAACTTAATTAAAAGAATTAAGTATTATCTAGTAGGATCTAGAATTATGAATTAAAGATCCTAAGACAAAAGTATAAGACTATGGGTTACAGGGTTAGCTGAATTAGGTCCATTAAATGGGTTAGATCTAAGGTTAGTTAAAGAAAGGACTTAACTAGAGTAATTAATCAACTAGAGTAATTGATCAAATCTAACCAAGTGTTGAATTAGACTAGATCAAGGACACTTTAGACTCAACTTTAATAGTTGTAGTTGGATGAGTCCATGTCTTTAACAAAGACAAAGATGGACTTCATTCATGGCTAAGAGGTCCAGTCCAAAATTACTAGGTTAATTAGATTAAACCTAATTAATTGATTGGTGTCTAAGGTAAGTTTGGTAGACTAGACCAGTAATTTTTAATTAGAAGTTGCTCATACTGATTCAATCTTTGATGAGTTAATGTCATATCCCTTCCATTGATCTCACTTACCTGGCTGAAATGGTCGATTAGGATTTGATTAAATTACTTGATGATTCGAGCTGACCCATGTCATTAGGAATCAATTTGACTGATTTCAATCAGTAAGACTAAATTAGGTGCCCATGGATCTAAATTGATCCTAATCCTAACCTACTAACTTGGTGAAGTTAGTGGAAGGATTTGATTTGGTGATGTCAGTAGGAGAAATTTGGTCCATGTCCTTTCTATCTTTAAATTCCAAGTAACCTAAATTTTTTAAATTATTAGGTCCTTAAAATGACTAAGTTATAGGGATAACCAAGTCATAGCCTTCCATTAAGGTGAATAGTAATGAGTCCAATTTTTTGGGTGGACATTGGAGGTACCTTACACCTGATATTCATCTAGATATTGAAATTACTGTCCATCATATGATGATTAGGTCACATTCTCTTGGTAATGATCAGGTTGGCCAAAGCTTTCCTCGAACTTGGTTATCATTGATTTGATGCACCGAACTCGATCATGTTAATGGTTGGACCTAACCAGACCTTTTCAAAGGAGGCTATAGGCTACTCAATTAGCTTCTGGGGCAAAATCTAAAGACTAAAAACTATTTGGAGAAACAATTAATTGTGAACCTACCTGTAGATGCATATGGGTTGGCCAAAGCTTTTCTTAGACCCGTATGTAGTCTATGTGGATTCCAGTATCCATTAAAGAGTTAGTGTAATTTCTCGAATTGAAGGTAGAGTCTACCAATTCATTAAAAATAGTAGAAAAACCTTTAGACTAAAGTCCAAGTCTTTAGGATTTAATAATTCGAGTACTAATATGGTCTAATATGTTTCTTTCAGATAAATCGAATGGGTAGTGTAAGTCCACTCCATCCATTGTTGGACAGTGGCAAGCATTTAGGATATGAATATGAGAAGTCTAGTATTGACCCTAATAAGGCAGATTCGAGGAGGAATGGTCCTCTAGACTCGAATAGGCTGAATAGGAGAAATCAGCAAGCAGTTGCTGGTTAAGATTGTTATATGATAACATCTTGTAATTTTTTTGTTTGTGATATATCTACTTGGGTATTAGATACTGAGAGTCCAGTTCACATATGCAATTCATTGCATGGACTTTAAATTGGTAGAAAGTTTGAGAACAGCGATAGATTCCTAAATGTTGGAGATGAAAGGAATGTTCCAATCCTAGCATTGAAAACTCTTGAGCTTATTTTCAAAATAGATAATGCCATTTTAAGTGACTGTCACTATTGTCCATCTTTTATGATGAACATAATATTGGGCTTTTGGTCTAGGATGGTTATAGTTTATCAATAAAAGAAAATTATTGTGATATCATTATGAATGATATCACAGTAATGCAAGAATAATTGAGAAATGGTATTTATATATTACTCAACCTATTAGTATAATGCACACATCAGGTAAATGCCTAAAACTAGATAATATCATCGATGCCTATCTTTGGCACTATAGGCTCGATCATATAAATAAGAATAGAATTAATAGGTTAGTCAAGGAGCGTATCCTTGACATCGATGATTATGAATCATTGAATACCTGTGAGTTCTGCCTTTCTAGTAAAATGACTAAATCATCTTTTACTTGGAAGGATGAAAGGGCCATTGAGCTTCTACGTCTAGTACATACTGATGTATATGGATCTATGAACATATGTGCTAGAGGTGGGTTCTACTACTTTATTATATTTACTGACAATCTATCTAGGTATGAGTACGTCTATCTTATAATTACNAAAGTAAATTTGATTCATTTAAAATGTTCGAACGATATCGAAATGAGATAGTAAAATTACTTGAGAAGAGTATTAAAACTCTTTGATTAGACTAAGAAGGTGAATACCTTTCCAATGAGTTTTTGACATATCTAGGAGAGAATGGGACTCTCTCATAATGGACCCCTCCTGAAACCCCACAACATAATGGGGTGTTTGAAAGGAGGAATCGAATCCTGTTAAACATAGTTTGGTCCATGATGGGGTTTGTGAGTCTACCAATTTTGTTTTGGGGTTATGCACTTGAGACTGCTTATTTTATTTTGAACAATATTTTGAGCAAGTTTGTTACAAAGACTCCATATGAGATATGAACTAGGCATAAGCCGACACTCTCTTATGTTAGGATTTGGTGATGTTCGGCTTATGTGAAAAGTTTGTAGATAGAAAAGCTTGGACCTAAGTCTGATAAATGCTTGTTCATAGGATACCCCAAGAAAATTAGGGATTATTATTTCTACCTTACTGAAGAGCAAAAGATGTTTGTAAGCAATAGAACAGTCTTTTTGGAAAAAAGTTCCTTAGGAAAGGAACAGCTGCCTCTAATATTGAACTTGGTGAAGTTTGATGGGTGGAAGAATTGACACATTCTAGTGAACCTATAGAATTGGATTTGATAAGATCAAATCCAGAGCCCATTGTAGAGGCACCATTGAGAAGATTCGATAGAGTACTACATTAACCGAATAGATACTATGGTTTCTTGGTCTGGGATGGTGATCCTATTGAACTCGATGAGAATGATGAGAATCCGATCACCTACATGGATGCCATGAAGAGGTCCGACTCTGATAAATGGCTGAAAGTTATAAAGTCTAAAATAGAGCCCATGAAGGTCAATAGTAAATGAACACTGGTTAATCCACCTGAAGGGCTAAAATCCATTAGGTGTAAGTAAATTTTTAAAAGAAAAAGGGGTACAAATGAAAAGATGGAGATCTATAAAGCTTGTCTGGTTGTTAAGGGATATCGTTAGTATTATGGTATTGACTATGATGAGACGTTTTTCCAGTGGCAATGCTCAGGTCCATTTAGATTATGCTTACATTAGTAGCACATTTAGACTATGAGATCTGACAAATGGATGCAAAGATGGCTTTCCTAAATGGAGAGCTAGAAGAAGATGTGTATATGATATAGCCCGAGGGATTCACATCTACAAATGAGTCCAAGGTGTGCAAGCTTTAGGAATCCATTTATGGATTGAAGCAGACATCTCGGAGTTGGAACATGTATTTTGATAAGATGATTAGAATGTATGGCTTTATTAAGAATGGAGATGAATCTTGCATGTATAAATGGACTAATGGTTTTGTAGTGGTATTTCTTGTATTGTTTGTGGATGATATTCTCTTAATCAGGAATGACATTCCTACACTATAGGAAAAAGGTTTGGCTATCGTTTCAGTTCTCCATGAAGACTTGGAAGAAGCTTCCTACATCCTAGGGACAAGGATCTATAGAGATAGATCCAAAAGGTTGCTTGGACTATCCCAGTCTACATATATCAATATCATGATGAAAAGATTCAGCATGGCGAATTCCAAAAAGTGCTATCTCTCGATAGGCCATGGAATTACTGTCTCAAAGAGGGATTGTCTGACAACTCCTCAAGAGATAGAGTATATGAGTAGAATACCATATGCTTTTGTGGTAGGATTTGTACGCCAAGATCGAATGTGGCATATCCACTAGGGGTAGTGAGTAGATACCAGTCTGATTCAGATGAGAATCACTGAAAGATTGTAAAAACAATTCCAAAGTATTTAAGAAATACAAAGCTCATCTATGAAGATACTAACTTGAAACTTGTGGAATATACTGATTTCAGTTTTCAATCAGATCATGATGATAGTAAGAGTGTATCAGATTATGAGTTTATCCTGAATGGTGGAGCAGTCTGCTGGAAGAGTTCCTAGCAGCATACTATGGCCCATTCTATGTGTGAGGCAGAGTATGTTGTAGCATCCGATGCTGCAAAAAAAGTTGTGTGGTTGTGGATGTTCATTGGTGAGATGAAAGTGGCACCCTCCTTAGATGGTCCGGTTCTACTTTACTATGATAGCACTGGAGTCATAGCTCAAGCGAAGGAGCCAAAGGTACATCAGTGCACCAAGCACATTCTACGTCGCTACCATCTTGTACGAAAGATCATGGAACGAGATGATGTTGAGCTTCAGAAGATCGATAGAATGGAGAATGTGGCTGACCCCTTTACTAAAGCCCTCAGAATCAAAGAGTTCGATAATCATAAATTGAAGATGGATATTCGATACTGTTCTGAATGGCTTTAGTCTAAGTGAGAGTTTATTGAAAATTATATCCTAAAGCTAATCATCTAAGTTGTAGATGGTTAAGCTAATTATAAATGTACTTGAATTATTAATGAATAAAATTATTATTTTAGCATTTCATCACTCTTGTGCATCTTTCTATAATAAACTTTTCTATGATGAAGTTCTTAGGACTATTTAGACTCGACAAAGGAGGATTTATCATTTAGTCCTTAAATATGATCGCGACCAAATGATACGTCGTTGTCTAGGATGATGAAGTTTATTGAGTGTAGGTCATTGCATGCCATATGAGTTGGTTGTCCTCTTAACCAAGGAGTATGGAGATACTGATATGACATATAGGTGAAGTATATGGGTACATTTCACTGATCGTGACCTAACTACGGAGCTCTCTACTGTCAAGAGCTGCTCGCGAATGTATGGGTATAAGTATTCTTTAGACCTAAGATCACCATGGTGACTTGGAAGCAACTCACTGCACTTTGGTACCAGACTATTTGAATTTTTAATTCAGTAATGAAAGGCTACTAGGTGCAATCAAGTACTTGTGAAGTCGGTGTATGAGTCAAGATGAGATTGATCCCTTCAAGTGTTGGAGCAAGTGCATCATTGTATTTCAATTAAGCAAACCCTCGACTGGGGTGGTCAATTCGATGGACATTGAATTTTGAAATATAATGTGGATGATTTTTAGAATTGGCAGTAAACCTTAGATCATCCTTTGAGCATTGTGGTCAAGGGGATGAATTATACGATAACCATATACCATAGGTTTAGTGTTACTACTATTCGACCTATCTAGATATCGGGTGCCATTACTAGATGTTCATATCAATTGGTATAAAAAATTGGTTCTTATGCTACCGACTTAAGGTTCGAGCCTATGGAATTACATACAATAGGAGTTTCTACCTAATTTGATGGCTGATCTAGAGTCCTAATGATCTGGGACTCTATGGTCAAGAGTCCCACTGGACTAGGACTCTATGACCAAGAGTTCCACTAGATTGGAACTCTAAGTCCTACTTATCTTGGATTCTTTGATCAAGAGTCCCACTGATCTGGGATTCTATGATCGCGAGTTTCATTCATTTAGGATACTGAGTTTAACAGTCCTATTGATTTGGGACTCTTCAAGAGTTTCATATAGATGAGACTCTGGTGATCAGACACCCACCTGATTGAAACTTTATGTTTATTGAAGGATTAATTAGCATTTAGATTACTGATTAGCTCAATTTAATTGAGCGATGAGGATTCAATCAAGTTTGATTGAATTTGATTCAATTGGGTTTGACCCGATCAGATCATAAGATGACCTAATCGCTATGGAAGATTCTATCCTGATTTGATCAGGACCTAGATCTAATTAATTTCTAATTTGATTAGAAATTAATTAGACTGATTTAAGCCTTATTTGATTAGGTTTATCCTGGTTTAATTAGGTCTGGATTAATTGGTTTGGTTGAAACCAATTTGGAAAAGTTAGAGTAAGTTTGAATTTAAAATCTCCCTGCACCTAGATTTTTTGACCTCATTTTCTCCATGCACATTATGAATGTGCATGTGATTTTCCATGCCCAGAGCAAGAGTTGGCACTTCCTTTCTTTCTCACTTTGATTTTTGAATTCAATTGAGGTTTGTTAGAAGTTGAAACCTCCTAACCCCCTGAACCTTATCCACTCCCTATGCCCTTTGATTTCTCATACACTTTTTTGTGCATTTCTAAAAGTGGGCATGCAGAAGGAAAGTCCTTCTATGCATCAATCACAAGATAGTGGTGATGGAAATGGATCAGACCCATTTTGAATGGTGAATTTGGTTGGGAGGTTGAAACAAGTTCAACCTCCAAACCCTATCCTATCCACACAAAACACACTGAGTCGCCCATTTTAAAATGTGATTGATTCCTGGGCATGTGTGGTTTTATTGTGAGAGTCTGAAGGGGGCGTGGAGCATTTCTTAAAGAGAGAAAAAATAGAGAGGGGCACTCCTTCTAGGGAGGAAATGTCAAACAGTGAGTTAGCATCACACTTCTTACCTCACACAAATATTAAATGGAGTTTTAATTGTGGAGCATGTGAAAAAGCTTAGAAAGAGTTTCTTAGAAATTAGAGAGTGTGGCATGAGCTTTTGTGAGGAGTGATGTCAATTGTTGGTCACGAAAAAACATAGAAAGGGATCTCTAGGGTTACGGGTGCGGGAGGTTCTAAGGTTTGGATCCTGGGTTCGGGTGGTGAGTTCGAGAGCTGTGAGCATCATCTTTCCACCAAAAAACCCACACACCACCTCATCATCCTTTGTAGATCATCTTCTAGCCTTCTAAAGCATCCAGGAGATTAGAAAAAAGGATGTCGATTAGATCGGTGAAGATCGACCATCAAATGCCTTGACGAGGAGCTAACATTCCGGTGGAGCTGGTCGGGATTAGGAGCTCCGTATGGACCAACCGTAGAGGCCGAACGAGTGTGCAGCTATAGCGAGATGCCAGAGCTACTTTTAGTGGATTCAAATTACGGAGATCATCTACCCTCACACAGGTATTATATTCTAAAAATAATTTGATCAGTGAAATTGATTTGTTAATCGATCGCATTTAAATTTTCTAATACATATTAGCATGTCTAGATCCTGAGTAGGATTTTATGATTTGATCATTGCATGTAGTAGATTATTATTAGATTAATTTTAGCTTTCACTATAATAAAATTCAAAAAAATTTCAAATAGCATGCCCTAAATGTTGCACGATTTTCTTCACTTCTACAGCTACACAGCTTCTTTGGCAGCATTAGATGTTGTGATGTATTCCATATCGCAAATAGAATTGGCCATAATGCTTGAAACTTTTCCAATAGATTGTTTCTTTATTTAGGATAAAAACATAGCCCGACACATTCTTGCTATCAACATGATTTGACTAAAAACTAGAATCAATGTCCCACAAGTTTTAAGTCAGTATCTCCAAATATGAGCCATTGGTTCTTAGTGTTTCTTAAATACTTAAGGATTATCTTTATAATCTTTCAGTGATTCTTACCTAGATCAGACTGAAACCTACTCACTGTCCCTAGTGAGTATGCTACATCTAGTCTCGTACATGTCATGGCATACATGATAGATCCCACCACCAAGGCATATGAGATTCTACTCATATGCTCTCTCTCTTCAGGAGTTATTAGATAATTCTTCATAGAGAGAAAAATTTCATGGCCTAGTAGTAGATAGCTTTTCTTGAAATTCTCCATACCAAACTTTTCAGCATGGTGTCTATGTACGTTGATTGGGACAATCCAAGCATCCTTTTAGATCTATCTCTATAGATCTTCATCCCTAGAATATAGGTTGCTTCTCCTAAATCTTTCATAGAGAATTAAGATGATAGCCAAATCTTTATTCCTTGTAATGCTGTAATGTCATTCCCGATTAAGAGAATATCATTCATATATAATATAAAAAGTACTACTACATAATCATTTGCCCACTTATAGATGTAGGATTCTTCTTCATTCTTAATGAAGCCATATATTCTGATCATCTTATCAAAATGCATGTTCCAACTTCGAGATGCTTGCTTTAATTCATAAATGGATCTCTAAAGCTTGCATACCTTAACCTTATCTGTGGATGTGAACCCTTCATGTTGTATCATATATACCTCTTCATCCATTTTCCCATTCAGGAAAGCTATTTTCATATTCATTTGCTAGATCTCATAGTTCGATGTATTGCTATCGTAAACATTATCTAAATGGACTTGAGCATTGTCACAGGAGAAAACATCTCGTCATAGTCTATACTATAACATTGACGATATCTCTTGGCAACCAAATTGGCTTTATAGGTCTCCACCTTCCCATCTACACCCCTTTTTCTTTTGAAAATCAATTTGCACCTAAGAATTTTATTCTTGGTTCAAAGTGTCATATCTAGATCCATAGAGATGATTTAATCTTAGCTACTTTTAGAGTCAGACTCATACCTGTGAAGGGAAATCCTGATTTCCCGGTCCAGGTTCGTCCAGATCTGATTAGATCAAGAGATATATTTCAAAAATTTTCTCTTGATCTCAATCAGATCTTGATATGTTTCAGATCTGATTCTTATTATTTTAATAAATAAAATAAAATAAGATAAATTAAATCAAATTTAATTTACCTGATTTGGGTAATCCTATTACCCTGTAGATGATCCTGATTGCAGCGGAAGGTTCTGGATCTTAGCCACGCAAGCGCCTGGCCTCTACCGGTATCCACTCGGGTTGGATCTGGAGATCCTCTTCTTCTCTATCACACCTCCAAAAATCAGATCTGGATCTGATCTGGAGGATCTTCAAAACTCTTTTGAAGATCTGCAGTCGTCCTTTTGCAGCAGCGCAGCCTTCTTGCTTTTGATCGCCTTTCCTTGATCTGAATCGCACCAAACTAAGTCCAAAACACCTTTTGGACGTGGAGAGCAAGGGGAGAAGAGACTATGGCATGGAGAAGGAGGGGAGAGGCAGCCTTGGGGCGTATCTAATAGCATTGGAATTAGGGTTGGGCGCAGGGTCTTATTTATAGACCTCTTGTGATCCAACTCCTCTTCCTCTCAACCAATCACAACCCTTTGTGAAATCAGATCTAAATCTGATTGGTTGGAATAGAGACCCCTGGATTCCTCCTTAGAGGGCGCCTAAGACCAGTCAAACTGGATTCTTAGTAGAACTCTGATTGGAATCCAAAAGGGAGGTGGAGTCCTTGTCCAACAAGGACTCCTAGGCGCCTCCTACTTGGGCTCACGCCACCCTTGGCGTGCGCCCTTCTCCTTGCCAGGTTCTGGCAGGGGGACAGGCCCCCACCAGCTCTCCAATAGGTGCATGACATGTGGTCAAAAGTCAAAGGGTGAATGGTCAACGTTTGACCAGTCAAAGGTAGACTTTTGACCAAAGTCAAAGAACAAGAAATGGCAGGTGACCAAAAATGGCAGGTAATGTCTTACAAATAAGACAACCTATTCTGACTTGGACAACCTCCAGTCAGACCATATGAAGGCCTCTGATTGAGCACAAACTCCTTTGGCTCAGTCAGGACAACTTATTTATGATAGTAAAAGAAGAACGTTAGGTTCAATCGAGTGCTAGCACGATTTCCTTGAACCTAATTGAATCTCATTCAGATCAATTGAACTAGATCAGTTCAATTGATGATCACCAGATTCAAACCCTTGTTTGTGTGACCCAGTTAGGTTCAGTTCTGTATGGTAATGGGATATGTCATGATCTCTATCATAGACATCATCGAAACTCCTTTCGATGGATCAGAACTCTTCTGATTCGAACAGCTAGAATGATCGATCATCTAAATCATTCTAATTGCTCCCAAAATCCACCAGTGACACCTAGCAGTATATGGTGGCAACCCATCAGAGCTGAATGCGAACCTCTTGGTGCAGCTACCTGTGTGATTAAGTTCTTCTATCTTGAGCCCCGATCAGATTAGGGTTAAGGTGAACTCGTCAAACCCTAGTCTCTGTCATATGATGTAATCATTCGATTCGAGTCCAATGTGAAAATCTAAATAGAAACTCTTTCTATTATTTCACTCTGCCATGGCCATGGGCTTCTGGACTTGATTCTCATGATCATCATAGGGCTACTCCTCTACCACCGAGGTAGATAGATCCCATCTTGATGCAATCCAGTTCCTACAATGAACATGCTATAGCCAACATACACCTCAGGGTTCCATATGGCTAGGAGACCGAGTAATGGTGTAGTCAAACTATAACACCCTCAAGGTGAACTGCCGATGCATCTCAGGTCAAAGAACCAGACACACTACTGCAGCATCGAGTCAGTCATTGACGAGAAGGTAGACTTCCTAATGACTACTCGAGGTGGTCACGCTCAGTGCCCTCGTTCTCTAACGAGTACCTGTACTCTCGCTCCGGTGTCTCCACACCGTAGACTCAAGACTCATCTACTAAAGAGAAGCGATCGTACACCAACCTTCCGGATCAATCACCATCCTCGTGATGATCCTATGGTCGGGAGCTGTTTATGAGTTAATAATGATTATTCATGTCTTAAATTTTCAACTCTTGAAAATATGAATTATCATTACCATTAACTCAAAGGATGTATCACAGACACTAAATACACATGTGTGATAGAAAATAACCCATTTCATTAATTATAGTCAAAATTATAATTTTGCCCCTAGAAGTGTATTACAAGTGTCAGCCAATTCTGGCTTCTAGGGCACATATATCTAACAATCTCCCACTTGTCCTAAAGCCAATTGGCTACAAGTCTAAGTCCCATCTTCTCAAGGTGGGCTTCGATCTTCTGCTGGCCCAACGGCTTTGTAAGTGGGTCTGCCACATTATCTGTGGAGTTGACTCTCTTGACCTCAACGTAACCTTTCTCAAGGTAATCGCGGATGAGATGATATCGCCGCTCAATGTGCTTGGACTTCTGGTGAGACCTCGGCTCCTTAGCAAGGGCTATGGCGCCATTGTTGTCGCAGTAAAGAGGAATGGCATCTGATGGCATTACTCCAATTTCTGCAGCAAACTTCTTGTACCAGAATGCTTCCTTTGCAGCCTCTGATGCAGCTATATATTCTGCTTCCATGGTGGAATCTGCTATCACAGTTTGCTTGGAACTCTTCCAGCTGACAGCTCCACCATTGCACACAAACAGACTTCCAGATGTCGACTTTCGATCATCTATATCGGACATGAAGTCCGAGTCTGTGTATCCCTGAACTTGGAGTTCTCCATTACCAAAGACCAACATCATATCCTTAGTTCTTCTCAAGTACTTAAGGATACATTTCACAGAAGTCCAGTGTTCTTCACCTGGATTTGACTGATATCTGCTTGTGACACTCACAGCATGGGCTATATCAGGTCGTGTACATAGCATGGCATACATGAGGCTCCCTATTGCAGAAGCATAAGGGATCTTGCTCATGCGTTCTATTTCCTCAGGTGTGCTGGGGCACATCTTCTTGGAAAGATGAATACCATGTCTGAAGGGTATTAATCCCCTCTTAGAGTTTTCCATACTAAACCTCTTTAGTACTTCCTCTATGTACATCTTCTGTGAAAGTCCTAGCATCCTATTCGGTCTATCCCTATAGACCTTAATTCCTAGAATAAAGGATGCTTCACCTAGGTCTTTCATGGAGAATTCCTTAGGACAACCACATCTTGACTGATGTCAACATGGGAATATCATTCCCAATAAGGAGGATGTCATCCACGTACAATACGAGGAAGACAACAGCGCTCCCACTGACCCTTTTGAAAACACATGGTTCCTCTTCATTTTTGATGAAACCAAACTTTTTGATCACATCATTGAAACGAGTGTTCCAGCTCCGAGATGCTTGCTTAAGTCCATATATGGACCTTTGCAGCTTGCAAACCTTGTGATCAGTATCACTGGATGTGAAACCTAGCGGCTGTTCCATATAGATATCTTCCTCAAGATATCCATTTAGGAATGCCGTTTTCACGTCCATTTGCCATATTTCATAATCGAAATAGGCTGCAACAGCAAGCAATGTGCGGATGGATTTTAGCATAGCTACCGGGGAAAAGGTATCCTGATAGTCAATGCCTTCACGTTGACTATAACCTTTTGCCACCAGTCTAGCCTTGAATGTCTCCACATTCCCATCTGCACCAATCTTTCTCTTGAAGATCCATTTACACCCAATAGGTACTATACCTTCTGGTGGATCTACCAAGGTCCAGACTTGGTTTGAGTGCATCGAGTCAATCTTCTGACTTCATTGCCTCAAGCCATTTCTCGGAGTCGATATCTGATATCGCCTCGTTGTAGGTTTTGGGATCATCACCATGAGCACCATTACCTATGAGGAACATTTCCTCTACGTCCTCTGAAATAATACCTAAGTATCTTTCAGGGGGACGGGAAACTCTTTCCGATCTACGAGGTGGAGGAGGTAGTGTTCTTATTGGCTCAACCTGATTTGGTTCCACTTGGTCCTTAGCTCGTTCTGCTTGTGAGACTTTCTCATCAAGCTTAATCTGCTTTCCAATGCCACTATCTTGAATAAACTATTTTTCAAGAAATATGGCATGTCGACTCACAATCACATTGTGGTCTTCTGGAATGTAGAAATAGTATCCTAATGACTCTTTAGGATATCCTATGAATCGAGCTCTAAAGGACCTAAACTCTAACTTGTCCGCTTGTTGTCTTTTGACATAAGCCGGACAACCCCAAATTCTGAGATGACTCAGACTTGGTTTCTTACCGTGCCATATCTCATACGGTGTGGTAGGAACGGTTTTAGAGGGAACCCTATTCAGTAAATAGATTGAAGTTAATAATGAATGTCCCCAAAGAAAATCTGGGAGGTCTGTGAAGCTCATCATGGATCGAACCATATCCAATAGAGTCCGATTTCTCCGTTCTGAAACCCCGTTGAGTTGAGGTGTTCCTGGTGGAGTCCATTGAGAGACTATGCCATTTTCCTTAAGATAGTCTAGGAATTCCCGGCTAAGGTATTCACCTCCTCGATCTGATCGAAGAACCTTAATGGGTTTTCCAGTTTGTTTTTCTACTTCATGTCTGAATTCTTTGAACTTTTCAAAGGCTTCAGACTTATGTCTCATAAGATACACATACCCATACCTAGACAGATCATCGGTAAAGGTAATGAAGTAGACAAAATTGCCTCTAGCCGGCACATCGAATGGGCCGCACACATCAGTATGTACTAGGGCAAGGAGATCTGTGGCCCTCTCCCCATGTCCAACAAAAGGGAGTTTAGTCATTTTGCCTTGAAGACAAGATTCACAAGTTGGATATGACTCAAAAGTCAATGGACTCAATAGCCCATTTTTCTCCAATTTGTTAATCCTATCTTCTGCTATATGACCTAATCTCAGGTGCCATAGATATCTGTCGTTTGGACTATCCCTAGGTCGTTTGGCATTCACGTTTTGCTCGATAGTTAAAACAGGTACATCAATATGCAACTGATAAAGACCATTAACAAGGAAACCATTTGCAATTTTATTTCTTTCATAAAGAATGTTACAATGGTCCTTAAAGAAGGTGATCACATAACCTTCTTGTGCTAAGCATGAAACAGAAATCAAATTCCTGCTAGCTGCAGGCACATAATAACAGTCTTTTAAAACTAAGTCTAAACCAGATGGTAATCGCAGAGGGTATGTTCCCACGGCTACTGCAGCAACTCTTGCTCCATTACCGATGCGTAGGATCATGTCTCCATCCCTCAGCCTCCTGCTATCCTCAAGACCCTGCATAGAAGTGCACAGATGAGCACTAGAACCAGAGTCAAGCACCCAACTGGATGCAGAAGAAACCGTAAGGTTAGACTCAATAACGAGCATACCTCCAGAAGGACCTTCCTTCTTGTTCTTCAGGGTGGCCAGGTAAGTAGGGCAGTTCCGCTTCCAATGGCCGTCGCTGTTGCAATGGAAACACTTTCCTTTGCCATCGACCTTCTTCTTCGGTTCTGCCTTCTTCTTCTTTGATCCTTCTACCTTTTGCTTTTTCACAGACTTCTTTTTCTTTCCATAAGACTTTCTTTTGGAAGAAGTCCGTTCCATAGCAAGAACTGAGCCTTTAGAACCTTTCATAGAAAGCTCAGCGGTAACCAGCATATTCATCAACTCGGCCAAGGAATTTTGAAGTTTATGCATGTGGTAATTCATGATGAATTGCCCATATGCATCAGTCAAGGATTGCAGAATAATATCGTTCTGCAAGTCCAAGTCCAACTTCACACCGAGCTTCTCAAGCTCTTCCATGTCCTTGATCATTGTCAGACAGTGATCTTGGACTGACTGCCCATCACGCATCTTAGCCTTAAAAAGTCATTTCGTGACTTGATATTTGGCTGCGCGACTCTGTTCACCAAACATCTCCTGCAGGTGAGCCAACATTTGGCGAGCAGTCCCGATATCTTCATGTTGGCGCTGGAGCTCATCAGACATCGAGCCCAACATGTAGTATCTGGCCTTATTGTCTTCGTCAATCCATTTTTCCAGAGACGCTCTCTGTTCAGTGGATGGACGAGCTGGTAAGGTGGGAGGGTCCTGGTCCAAAACATGTGTTAACTTCTCTGAACCCAAAACAATTTTGTAGTTCCTGAGCCAATCTTTATAATTGGGTCCAGTCAGTCTATGTGTGTCTAGGATACGTGCCAGTGGGTTGGACGCAGACATTTTCCTGTAGAGAGTCAAAGATTCTAGTTAGATACTGTAATTTTGACTTGACCAATTTGTTTAGGGATTTTATTTTTAAACAAATTAGCTCCCACTATTTTCTCGGATCCCTACACTCCCTCTGTAGAGATGCGAAAATCTCCGCGATTGATGATTTCTAGTGGGTGGTGCGGTCTCACCAACTGACTCATCACCTCACCTAACAGTTATTGGTGATGGGTTAGCCAATGAGTGAACAACTCTTGTTCAATGATTCTCTAATCATGGTGCACCCAAACTTGGTCTCTAATTCATGAATCTCACCGTATCCGGAATATTGATCCACTCCTTAGTTAAGTCAGACCCACCATTTGCATAGACTGGGTTCCTAATTGGGTCTCTCACCGTATCCGAAATATTGAGCCCAACTCATCCTCCAGCCCATAGCATCCAATGCCTAATAGACATGGTTGCGTCTTCCCGGTGCAACTGAGCCACTGTATCCAGCCGAGAACAATCAACCCCGGGAAGGGCCCGCACGTCTACAATGGTGGAAGACCTCGGACTTAATCTTTTCTTAGGGAGAATTGATTCAGGTCTCATTAAACTAGACTTGGCTTAGTCATAACAATTATGACTAACCTAGTGGCATGGGTCAGCTCGGATTATTGACCACCTCAGATCAGAACTGTGTCAACAGATATGGCCAGGTAAGTGAGACCGGTGGAAGGAATATGCCGTTAACTCGCACAAGAACGCATTCAGGTCGAGTAGCTTCCAATTAAAAACCAGTCGGTCGTCTGTGCCAAACTTACCTTAGACACCAAATTGTTGAGTCAGAACCAATTGGGTTAGCCTACAATCCAGACTCTAACCTCTGAGCCTAATTAGGTCTTGCTTGATCGTGACTCGATCTTGACCCAGACTTAATCCTATTAGGCTGGTCAATTTAAGCATTGTTGATCCCATCTAACCAACTCTTGATTCGGTTTGATCAACCGCTTAGACCTAATTGAGCTACCCAAGCCCGAACCCAGTATTATGAATATGTCTTAGATCTGAAATTCTCAATTTTAGACCTAATTAATATTCCATAAACTTAATTCTTAATTAAGTTGGGTTCATAAACAAAATATGCACAATAAATCCTAGGGTTTCAGGATCTAGGGTTTTGCAGAAAGTAAGTTTTGGGTTTCTGATTAAGGACGAACACGCAGCACCCCTACACGTCATAAGAACACCCCATCGAATGGGAAGAGAGGGCCTTTAAACCCTTCTTCGTTCTTATGACCGGACGGCCAAGAGGAACGCCTTAATCAGGAACATGTAAATCTACAAAACAGTTATAGATCTATATCATATATCTCATATACAAATTTAGATCTAATCAAGGCATATTTTGCATACATCTCATGTATCAAATCATGCATGTTTTCAGATCTAAATTATCACATAATAATCTAAAAAATTAGATTTAAATTGATCTAATCAAAATAAATTCTAATCTAGACAATTATGTAGAACTATTCTACAACTAGTCTAGTCATGCATCTATCATATCTCATATGATATTTAAAATTAAATAATTTTTATTTGCTGTTTATCAGATGTTATTATAACACTTATAATATCAGAAAATAGTAAATAAGAAGATCTAAAATATGATTTAATCAGATTAAATCAAAGACATGCAAAACTATTCTATAGAACTATTCTATTCTAGAACTAGTCATGCATATCTTCATGTTCTTAGATCCAAATCATTTAATTTTAATTTTTCTGATTTCAGATCTGATCACATCTCATGTGACATCTGAAATCACTTTATTTTCTAATTAAAATAAAATTAAAATCAGATCTAAACAATTTTAGAACCATGGCTCTGATACCAGTTGAAGGGAAATCCTGATTTCCCGGTCCAGGTTCGTCCAGATCTGATTAGATCAAGAGATATATTTCAAAAATTTTCTCTTGATCTCAATCAGATCTTGATATGTTTCAGATCTGATTCTTATTATTTTAATAAATAAAATAAAATAAGATAAATTAAATCAAATTTAATTTACCTGATTTGGGTAATCCTATTACCCTGTAGATGATCCTGATTGCAGCGGAAGGTTCTGGATCTTAGCCACGCAAGCGCCTGGCCTCTACCGGTATCCACTCGGGTTGGATCTGGAGATCCTCTTCTTCTCTATCACACCTCCAAAAATCAGATCTGGATCTGATCTGGAGGATCTTCAAAACTCTTTTGAAGATCTGCAGTCGTCCTTTTGCAGCAGCGCAGCCTTCTTGCTTTTGATCGCCTTTCCTTGATCTGAATCGCACCAAACTAAGTCCAAAACACCTTTTGGACGTGGAGAGCAAGGGGAGAAGAGACTATGGCATGGAGAAGGAGGGGAGAGGCAGCCTTGGGGCGTATCTAATAGCATTGGAATTAGGGTTGGGCGCAGGGTCTTATTTATAGACCTCTTGTGATCCAACTCCTCTTCCTCTCAACCAATCACAACCCTTTGTGAAATCAGATCTAAATCTGATTGGTTGGAATAGAGACCCCTGGATTCCTCCTTAGAGGGCGCCTAAGACCAGTCAAACTGGATTCTTAGTAGAACTCTGATTGGAATCCAAAAGGGAGGTGGAGTCCTTGTCCAACAAGGACTCCTAGGCGCCTCCTACTTGGGCTCACGCCACCCTTGGCGTGCGCCCTTCTCCTTGCCAGGTTCTGGCAGGGGGACAGGCCCCCACCAGCTCTCCAATAGGTGCATGACATGTGGTCAAAAGTCAAAGGGTGAATGGTCAACGTTTGACCAGTCAAAGGTAGACTTTTGACCAAAGTCAAAGAACAAGAAATGGCAGGTGACCAAAAATGGCAGGTAATGTCTTACAAATAAGACAACCTATTCTGACTTGGACAACCTCCAGTCAGACCATATGAAGGCCTCTGATTGAGCACAAACTCCTTTGGCTCAGTCAGGACAACTTATTTATGATAGTAAAAGAAGAACGTTAGGTTCAATCGAGTGCTAGCACGATTTCCTTGAACCTAATTGAATCTCATTCAGATCAATTGAACTAGATCAGTTCAATTGATGATCACCAGATTCAAACCCTTGTTTGTGTGACCCAGTTAGGTTCAGTTCTGTATGGTAATGGGATATGTCATGATCTCTATCATAGACATCATCGAAACTCCTTTCGATGGATCAGAACTCTTCTGATTCGAACAGCTAGAATGATCGATCATCTAAATCATTCTAATTGCTCCCAAAATCCACCAGTGACACCTAGCAGTATATGGTGGCAACCCATCAGAGCTGAATGCGAACCTCTTGGTGCAGCTACCTGTGTGATTAAGTTCTTCTATCTTGAGCCCCGATCAGATTAGGGTTAAGGTGAACTCGTCAAACCCTAGTCTCTGTCATATGATGTAATCATTCGATTCGAGTCCAATGTGAAAATCTAAATAGAAACTCTTTCTATTATTTCACTCTGCCATGGCCATGGGCTTCAGGACTTGATTCTCATGATCATCATAGGGCTACTCCTCTACCACCGAGGTAGATAGATCCCATCTTGATGCAATCCAGTTCCTACAATGAACATGCTATAGCCAACATACACCTCAGGGTTCCATATGGCTAGGAGACCGAGTAATGGTGTAGTCAAACTATAACACCCTCAAGGTGAACTGCCGATGCATCTCAGGTCAAAGAACCAGACACACTACTGCAGCATCGAGTCAGTCATTGACGAGAAGGTAGACTTCCTAATGACTACTCGAGGTGGTCACGCTCAGTGCCCTCGTTCTCTAACGAGTACCTGTACTCTCGCTCCGGTGTCTCCACACCGTAGACTCAAGACTCATCTACTAAAGAGAAGCGATCGTACACCAACCTTTCGGATCAATCACCATCCTCGTGATGATCCTATGGTCGGGAGCTGTTTATGAGTTAATAATGATTATTCATGTCTTAAATTTTCAACTCTTGAAAATATGAATTATCATTACCATTAACTCAAAGGATGTATCACAGACACTAAATACACATGTGTGATAGAAAAAAACCCATTTCATTAATTATAGTCAAAATTACAATTTTGCCCCTAGAAGTGTATTACAAGTGTCAGCCAATTCTGGCTTCTAGGGCACATATATCTAACACCATGTAGGTGATCGGATCCTCATTATTCTCATTGAGCTCGACAGGATCACTATCTCGGACCAAGAAATCATAGTATCTATCTGATTGATGCAGTACTCTACTAGATCTCCTCAAGAGCGCCTCTTCAATGGGCTTTAGATTTGATCTAATCAAATCATTTTCTATAGGTTCACTAGTTTATGTTAGTTCTTCTACCAGTCAAACTTCCTCAAGTTTAATTTTAGTGGCATTAGTTCCTTTCTTAAGGAATTCTTTTCCCAAAAATAATGCTCTACTGCTAATGAACATCTTTTGTTTGTCAGCATAGTGAAGTAATAATCTCTTATTTTCTTGGAGTACCCTATAAATATACATCTATCAGACTGGGATCCAAGTTTATCTATATGCAAATATTTGATGTAGGCCGAACAACCCCAAATCTGACCTGGTCCATATCGCATATGGAGTTTTTGTGATAGATTTACTCGAAACATTATTCAAAATAAAATAAGCAGTCTCAAGAGCATAACCCTAAAATGAAACAAGCATATTAGCAAATCCCATCATGAATTAACCATGTCTAACAAAATTCGATTTCTTCTTTCTGATACACCATTATATTATGGTGTCCTGGGAGGAGTCCACTATGAGAGAATCTCATTCTCTCCTAGTGCTAGTCTAGAAAATAGTTGGCCACCAAAGAGTGCTGGAGGTAGGATTTGGGATCTCGTCGGCCAGAACCTATAAGATAAAATCTAGATCAGAGGTGGGTGGCTCCAGCTTGGATCCTCCGACGGTTAAGTTAGCTTCCTAAACAACAATAATAGAGTACATAAAAGATTAGAATGGAGAGGAGAGCTTAGAGAAGGAGTCATATCTGGAGGATTCTATTTATAGATGGAGCCTGTAATAAATTGATAGTGACAGCCACAACAAAATGTCAGTAGGCCATTCGGGCCACTCAGAGTTTGTTATAAAAAGTAGGCTATTTTTTATCGTGACTTACTGGTAATTAAATATTATTTGCTAGAGTTCGGATGGAGGATCAAATGCTTCCAAGCTTGATTGCAAGTTGTTGATCCTGAGGTTAAGCTGTTGGGGCTTAGGATCGGATGGACCAAATTTGAAGGTCAGCTTTTGGGTCAAAAGTGATGAGTTTGTAGGTTAGGCTCAGGATCTGAATCTTGATAAGACTGTTCCAACTACTTTTGAAAGCTCGATTATCTTCAAGGTCGAATGATGGTGGATACTAGTACTTCAGTCTGGAGGGTTGGTGGTTGGAAAGGAGTAGCGGGCCCTTTAATGAAGATCGTGGCCAAGCTATTTTGATGAAGTTCAACCAGTGCCCAAAGTTAGCCCAAAGTCAGGATGGGAGAGTACTGAGGTTCAATGCTTGTGAAGCGGTTGTTACTTATCCTAGATTGAAGATCAAAATTAGATGGGTGATGAGGTCCTTTTGGTGACTCAAGTTTGTTTACCCAAGATTCGTGGTGTGGCCTTGGTAAGGTCTGCCATCCATAGGATAGAGTTGGAGAATTGAAGTAAAGGAGCTCGACCAACACACAAGATTGAGCATCGGTAGAAGTTATTATCATTTTCAGGATGAGCTACCTTCCGTTGAAGCTCTGAGCTCAGTCGCATTTAGAGGCCGATCTTTCAAAACTCGTCCAGACTAGGAGGTCGACTTGATTAAATCTCAGACTTGGATGTCATGACTCCAGATGGTATTGTACCAAAGTCAGATTTTACCAGACTTCGATGGGAGTCATTTTATCCCCAACACTTGTCCTCTTACTCTCAAGTCCGAAGTTCGAATGAAGGGAGTACCAATACTTGCGATCATCAAAGTTTCGTTTGATTTTCCATCTTTGGAAGATGAAATATTTTGGACTATTCAAACTGATGTTGGAACTCTTTATTGCTGAATGACCTGGGATGATCTCAAATTTTGAAATTCTATCTAGCATAGAGCTTGTTTGTATGGTGCAATGATGATTTTCTCTAACATCTGCAATAGCCATAATGGGGTGGACACGTGGAAGACCAGGATTTAGGACCGTGGATCTTCAATCATGATAGCTCGGAGACTCCACCAATTATTTAAGTGCTTTCTGTCTCTTCTCCCTCATCTTGGCTTTCTTTAAGGTTTTTTCCTCCATTTCTTCTTCTCCATTCCTCTTCCTTGACTCAGACCGTGCTTGCCTTTCTAGGATTTTTTTACTTCAATCATCCTCTTCCCATCCATTGCCTGCAACTCTGACTATCGTGTCAAGTTCCCCACCTCTTTAGGTTAGTGTCTTAATCCTTGCTTTAAATTTTCTTGCCTTCTTTCCATTCTTTAGGATTTCTCAAGGTTCGTCCATTCTTTTTCCAGTTTTCTTGTTCTTCTATCAATTTTCTCTAATTTTTGATAAAATTTTCTCAATTTTTCTTGATCCGAAATAGCATCCCCAAATTTTGAATGTTCTTGGTGCACTTCTTCTAAGAGCTTGTCTGATCCGAGCCCTTCTAACCTTGGATCTAAGGGTGAACCCAACCTTAAAGATGTAGCTCAGCTAACTTTTGTTCTCAGAATCATTGCCTCTATACTCTCTATTGAGGATCTTTCCCTTGTCCAAGTTTGGTATGCGGTCCCTTCTAAGTATGAACTTGAACATCCTAGACCTAACGGTCGAGCTTGTACTCCTCCTTTGGGTCGATTTAGTTTATACATAGAAGTCCTCCAGCTTGGGCTTAGGCTATCCATTTCTTCCTTTGTTGTCGAGCTTTTTCGCTTTCTCGATATATCCTTCTCTTCAGTCATCCCAAACTTCTTTCGTTTCATCATAAGTTTTTTAGCACTCTGCATCTTAGCCAAAGTCTGACCTTCGATTTCTCTATTTCATATTTTTTTTCACCTTTAAGTGCCACTCTTCTCCCAAGAATTGATGGTATTTTTTTTTCTAGTTTGGTAAGAAGAGATTACTCAAAGATGCCCCTTCCTCTATCCATAAATGGAAGAAAAAATTTTTCTTCATATCTAGCCCTTTGCTTTAATTAAAACTTCATCCTTGGGGTTAGCTTAGGGATTTCATTTGTAAGGCTCTTAGGTTGGAGAGGGAGGCCCTCGACTCTGCTAATATTCTAAAGAAGTTTAAGACTCCCTCACTAACTCAGTTGATAGATGACCGAACTCTTTGTAACCTCAGCTTAAGCCCTGTTAACCCCGAAGGTATTAACCTATGTTTCCTTCTTGTCTTCTCATCTTTTTCTAACTTCAGCCTTTTTATTTTCATAGAGATGACTCCTGACGAGCTGAAGTAGTTGACAAAAGAGCTTTGTGCTTAGAAGAGGAAAGGTACCACCCCCTGGGAACATCCAAGAAAGCAAAGATTGGTGACTCATTCTCGGCCATCTTTGCCTTGGCGACTTCTACTCTAGAGACTGAAGTGCCCCTACCAGCTCTGAGCTTGCTTGTCGAGGCAGCTGCTCTAGTACCTCTTGTTGGGAAGGAGAATGAGGTGGAGAAGAAAAGGAAGAAGTTGGTTGCCAAGAGAGTTCGGTCTCAAAAGAATTCTGATGAGTCCAGTTACGACAATGTCCATCTGGATCGAGCTTCTTTCAATAGTTGGAGGGTCATCCAATCTCTCATGTAGGGCTACATTCCACCATATGTGATTGAACAGATCCTCTGGACGAGTACTTAAGAGAGGAGGAAAGATTCATTCATGGCCTTTGTTGAGATAATTATCTCATCATTTCCATATTTAGTTAAATATATATGCTTTCCGATAGTAAGATTTTCTTTGCTGCTTGCAGTTAGGGTATCATTTATTCACCAATGCTAAGGTGGTCGACTTTCATGAGGCCGAGGCCTCAAAGACCATGAAGGAGGTTGAAGAATCAAAGGCTGAGGTTGAGCATCTCAAGGAGACACTAAAAGAGAACTCCGCTAAGGTCGAGCATCTCCAAAAGGCACTTAGAAGGATAGAACAAGCTTTGGTGGAGATAAAGGATACATTGGCTTCAGAAGTGGAGAGGAGAAAGAAGATTAAGGCTGAAGTTGCTGAAAGAAAAAGGTGGGTTAGTGAAGTTAAGAAGTAGGCCATATTGGATTTTAAGGTTTCAAGAGAGTAGGAAGACATCAAGATTGAATTTGCTAAAGAAGCCTTTGGCAAGGGCTTTGATCTCTGCTAGTAGAGGATCATCGAGAAATTGAAGGAACCAGATCTAAGTTTTCATGGGTAGATCATGCAACTTTTTCAAGATCAAGCAACGAAAAACTTAAATAAATCAAATATTTATTTAAATAAGCATGAAAACACTCTAGATCTAAGATTTATTATATGATCAAGGCATGATATTAAATAAAAAAATTAAAAAATATAAAAAAAAGATTAACATGTTGATCTTATCAACATGCTACAACACTACATCTAATGTAGCTATAGAATAATAGATTAGATCTGATATCTGAGTAAGTTAGACATTCTAACTTGCTGATCTAGGCTTGAGGATGAAGTCACAAGCCGCACACACGTCCGACCTCTAGGAGTCATCTACACGAGCCCATGAACACGATCTGAGATCCTGATGTAGGAAATCAGCACAGCATGCTAGTACTATGCTGATCTCTCTTCAATGGTCGATTTGATGCTTTCTTCTTCGAGACTTGGACTCTCCAAAATATCAAAAGAAAGAAGAGACATTTTAGATCTAACACTCTCTCAAAAAAATCTCAAAAGGAGGAGAAGAGAAAATCAAAATAGCCCTAAAAGAAGACCCTCTTCTTCTTCTCTTTTCTCTAGACACCTAGTTTGGTGTCTATGGAACCCCAATGCCCAAGGATCCTCTCCCTCTGATTTTTGCACACCTCAAAACTCTCATAAAGGTCTGTGTTCCACAAAATTATCAGACCAAAATTCATCCTAAATTTATAGAAAAAGAAGAGTCCTTGTCTAGGTCAAAAACTAGACAAGGAAGGACTAGTTTTGGCAAGAGGTTGGGGTGCCCAACTCTTGGGCGCCCCTCCTCTGATTTTTTTGGTGAATCCAGCAAGGAAACTCACATAAAGAGAGCCTTTCTCACTGAGGAAAAGGAGATAAAAATTAGGAGAGCGGGTGGCACCTTTTGGGAAGTGTTTAGGTTTGTTAGGATTCTATCTCATAGAATACAAAATCAAAACAAACACCTTCTTTGACTTGGTCCTCCACCCAAATACCATATGAGAAAGAGAGGGAGAGAGAAGGCATGCATGAAGATTAGGGAGAGAGGTTTTGTTGCACAAAATAAAGAGAGAAAGAGGGCATGGGGTGTGGAGGGCTAAAGGTGGCACAAGGTGGAATCCTAGTCTCACTAGGATTCCATCTATGACTTGGTCAAACATAGTTTTTCAAACCAAATTAAATCAAAATCAAGTCAATCAAATTAAATTAGGTTCTAATCCAATTAAAAATTTAATTTAATTTAATTTAATTTTTTAATCAAATTAGAAAATTAGATTGACCCAAGTCCTAGTTGAATTAAGACTTATTTTTTTTTGCACTTGGCTTATCCAATAAACCAATTGGACTTGATTCAATCAAGCCCAAACCAAATCTAATTAAATCATATTTAATTAGACTTAATCTTAACTCTTTGGCTTAATCAAATTAAGTCAATTAGCAGTCAAATTGCTAATCGATCCTTCTGCAATGCTTGCACTAGGTTAAACATCAATTATATTGATTGTTTAACCTTAGAATGATTCTCAATCATTAATCAACCATTCGATCAGATCATGATCTCTAACGTGTGTGACTTCATAGGTCCAAATATAAGTTGGTAGCATAGAAATAGATGCATGTACCAATCAAAATAACCATTTAGCAATGGTACCCGATGGTCGGATAGGTCGAATGTATAGAACAACATCCTTAGAATCCATGCGGATATAGTTTTCATATAATTCATCCCCTTGACCAATATGCTCATAGGACACCTCAGAGTTTAATTATCAACTTTGATCAGGTTGTCCATATTATATTTTAAAATATCAAATCCATCTGATGGATTATCCTGACCAAGATTTTGTTATATTGAAATACAGTGATACATTCTTCTCCAACTCTTGGAGTGGTCAATTCCATCTTGATCACACTCTGACTTTGCAAGTACTTAACTATGCCTAGAAGCCTTCTATTACTAAATTAGAAATATAGTTAGTGTGGTACCAAAGTATAGTGAGTTGCTTGTAAGTCACTGAGGTGATCTCAGGACCAGGTGAAAGCAACGTAGAATGTGCTTTGTTTGCCGGTGTGCCTTCGGTTCTTTTGCTTGAGCTATGACAATAGTGCTATCATAATAGAGCAGGATCGAACCATCAAGAGAGGGTGCTATTCTAAGTTTGGTGATAAACTTCCTCAGCCACACAGCTTTCTTCATGAAATTTGATGCTACGATGTATTCTACTTCATAAATAGAGTCTATAATAGTATGCTGCTTAGAACTCTTCCAGCAGATAGCTCCATCATTTAGAGTAAAGATATATTCTGGCATGCTTCTACTGTCATCATGGTTAGATTGAAAGCTGGAGTCTGTAAACCCGACAAGTTTCAAATCTGACTCGCCATAAACCAACCATTGATCCTTAGTATTTATCAAATACTTAAGGATGATTTTAACCACTTTTCAGTGATTTTCTTCAGGGTCAGACTGGTATCTACTCACTACTTCTGGTGAGTATACCACGTCTAGTTTTGTACATGTCATGGCATACATAATAGATCCCACTATCGAAGCATATGGGACTTTACTCATACGCTCTCTCTCTTTAGGAGTTGTCGGACAATCCTTTTTAGAGAAAAATTTCTTGGCCATCGAGAGATAGCTCTTTTTAGAATTCTCCATGCTGAACCTCTTCAGCATAGTATCTATGTATGTAGACTAGGATAACCTAAGCATCCTTTTAGATCTATCCCTATAGATCTTCATCCCTAGGATGTAGGATGCTTCATCCAAGTCCTTCATGGAGAATTGTGATGATAACCAGACTATTATTTCTTATAGTGAAGGGATTTCATTCCCGATTAAGAGTATGTCATCCACGTATAAGACAAGAAATACTACTGCTGGACCATTTGTCCATTTGTAAATGTAGGATTCTTCTCCATTCTTAATGAAGCTATACATTTTGATCACTTTATCAAAATGCATGTTCCAACTCTAAGATGCCTGCTTCGATCCATAAATGGATCTCTGAAGTCTGCACACCTTGGACTCATCTGTAGATGTGAACCCCTCAGGTTGTATCATATGTACCTCTTCAGTCAACTCTCTATTCAGAAAAGCTATCTTCATATCTATCTGCCAGATCTCATAGTCCAGATGGGTAGCAATTACAAGCATAATCAGAATGAATTTGAGCATTACCACAAAAAAAAATATCCCATCACATTCAATACCAAAATGTTGACGATATCCTTTGGCAACTAGATGGGTTTTATAGATCTCCACCTTTCCGTCTGCGCCTTTTTTTCTTTTGAAAACCCATTTACACCCAATAGATTTAACCCCTTTAGGTGGGTCAACCAATGTCCACACATCATTGACCTTCTTGGACTCCATTTCAGATTTCATGGCCTCAAGCCATTTCTCAAGAATCAGGTCTCTACATAGCATCCATATTGGTGATCGGATCCTCATTATTCTCATTAGGTTCGATGGGATCACAGTCTTAGACCAAGAAATCATAGTATTTATCTGGATGATATGGTACTCTACCAGATCATCTTAATGATGCAGGTATACTAGGCTCTGGATTTGATCTAATCAAATCTGACTTAGGTTCAGCTATAGGTGTCAGTTTTTCTACCTATTGAACTTCATCAAGTTCAAACTTAGAGCCAACAGTTCCTTCACTAAGGAACTTCTTTTCCAAAAAGGTTGTCTTAAGGTTGATGAACACCTTTTGTTCATCAGTATGGTAGAAATAGTATCCTTTGATCTTTTTTGGGTATCTTATAAATATGCACTTGCAGACCTAGGTCCAAGTTTATCTGTAATTAACCATTTGACATAAGTTAGGCACCACCAAATCCTAAGGTGTGAAAGTGCTGGCTTACGCCCTATCCATATCTCGTATGGGGTCTTAACAATAGACTTACTTGGAACCCTATTTGATAGATAATAAGTCGATTCGAGTGCATATCCCCAAAAGGATATCGACAAGCTAGCAAAATTCATCATGAATCGAACCATATCTAATAGAGTCTGATTCCTCCTTTCAGACACACCATTATCCTGTGGTGTTCCTGGAGGAGTTCATTAGGAGAGAATTCCATTCTCTCCTAGATATGTGAGAAACTCACCGAAAAGGTATTTTCCTCCTCGGTCAGACCAAATAGTTTTAATACTCTTTTCAATTTATTTTTCTGCTTCACTTCGAAATCATTTGAACATTTCAAAAGAATTTGACTTATGTTTCATCAGATAGACATATTCATATTTGGATAGATCATCTGTGAAAGTGATGAAGTAGACATATCCACCTCTGGCACTTATGCTCATTGGTCCACATACGTCAGTACGTACTAGACCAAGAGCTCAGTGGCTCTCTCACCTTTTTTAGTAAAAGGTGATTTAGTCATTTTACTAAGAAGACAGGACTCATAGGTTGGAAGTGATTCATAATTATTGACTTCGAGGATTTCCTCTTAAGTCAACTTGTTTATCCTGTTCTTGTTTATATGACCAGCCATGAATAGATATTTGACACACTATCTAATCTTGGATACTTACAAGTGGAATAGATTATGTTAACAGAATGTGATAACATATACATACCATTGTTCAAATATCCATAGAAAACAGTAACATCATTCATAATGATATTATAAACTTATTTCTTTATTGATATTTCATAATTATTTTTGGCCAGAAGGCCTATAGAAATAACATTCAAAAAGAAATTAGGACAGAAATGACAATCACTAAGAACAATGATATGGAACTCAAATACAAGTTTTAGAATTTCTAAAGCTAGAACTGAAACTGGTCTTCCATCTCCAACATTTAGGAACCTTTCACCTTGCTCCAATCTCCTATTGACCTGCAACTCCTACAATGAATTACAAATATGGTAAGGGCTATCAGTATTCAATACCCAGTCAGTAATATCACAAATAGAGAAATTGTAAGGAGTTATCATATAAATACCTTGCCCAGCAATAATTTGCTTCTTTCTCTACCTGTTCAGATCCAAAAAGATAATATACTGAGAATAGTGACTTCTTGCAAAAGAAGCATTCAACTTGACTCTTATCGGACTTGATCTTTTTGGTCTAGCCCTGCACAGATGTCCCAGCCTGAACTTGCACCTTCTTAACTTTCTTCTTCTTGTTCTTCTTTTCTTTTCTAAAGGATCGAGAACCAGAAGATGAACCTCCCACTAAGTTCATTAACTGCTTGTGGAGTTGGTGATCCTTCTTAAAGTTCTGAAGTAATCCTAGTAACCCATGGTAGTCTACTTTAGACTTTGTTATTTTGAAATTAGTAAGAAATGGAAGAAAGGACTTGGGCAATGAGTTCAGTATTTTAGCCTTCCCAAGCTATTTATACAAGAAAAAATTGAGCTTGCTTAATCACTCTATTAGCTCAAGCATATACAATACATGATCAGTGATAGAGGCACCGTCCTGCATTCTAGCATTTAAGATGGCACAACTAGTCTTGTGCCTCTCCACATCATCGAGTGTTCCAAAGAAATTCTCCAACACTTGAAGTATGTCCTTTGGCCGAGCTGTCTCAAATCTATGACTGAACTCGTCGATCATGGTAGCCAGCATAATGCAGCGCACCATGGTCTGATCGTTGAGCCATTTTTGGTAAATATCTATGACTGTTCCACGTGTATTGGCAGCTGGATCCTCAGGTGCAGGATTCACTAGCACAATAGGATCCGTTCATGCTTCAGGACTATTTTCAACTTTCGGTACCAGCTATCGAAGTGGGGTCCCACCAACTTATCATTTCCAATAATGATCAGAGCGATAGAAAAGTGATCATATCTACACAAAAAAAAAATCATAACCTAATTAGTAATTGATTCGTTAAACCTAAAGATTTAGATTTTTAATCAAAAGGTTCTTCCACTATTTTATTCGAATTGGTAGCCCCTACCTCCAATTTGAGAAATTATCCTAATTCCTTAGTGGGTACTAGAATCCACATAGACTGCACATGAGCCCAACTTTGGTTGGCCAACCCATGTGCATCTAAGGGTAGGTTCATAACCAATTGTTTCTCCAAATAATTTCTAGTAATTAAATTTCATCCCAGTCTGTAATTAGTAGGCTTTGGCCTCTACTGAAAAAGTTCAGTTAGGTCCAACCATTAACATGACCATACTTGGCTCATCTAACCAATGAATGATTAGGCTCAACTTTGGTTGGCTAAGCTAGCCACCATTTAGAAAGATGTAGTCAAAAAATCATATAATGAATGATAATTCCATCAGTCGATAAGCACCAGATTTTTGAGCCTCCAATGATTATCCAACTAATGGATCCATTATCATCCACTTAATAGAAGGCTATGATCTAGTTATCACGATAACTAATTTATTTTAAGGATCTAATAATTTTAGAGAATTTAATTTTTAAAGTAGAAAAAAGATCAGATGAACCGGCTTGTCATGATTCTCCCACTGACTTCATAAAGTCAGCTTAAGGAAGATCATTAATAGGCTGGTCAAGGAGTACCTAAATCAGTCATACTGATTTACCTAGCTGACATGGGTCAGCTCAAATAGTCAAGTGATCCGATCAAAACATAATTTCACCAAGAGGCTAGGTACATTCAATCAGTGGAAGGGTCTGCCAAAGCTTGCCTTAAACACCATCAGAAATGGCTAGGTAAGCGGGCTGCCAATTAAAGACCACCAGTTTGGTTTACCTTAGATACTAACTGGTTTAATTAGTTTCAATTAGATCAATCTAACTGTTCATACTAGATCTCGTAGCCAAGAATCAAGTCCATCTTGGGTCTCATTAAAGACATGGACTTGACCAACTACAACTATTATAATTGATCTAGAGAATCCTTGACCTAATCTAAGACAATAATTGATTAGATTTAGTCAATTCTCTAATTAAGTCCATTCTTTAATCTAACCCTAGGTCTAACCCAATTAATGGACCTAATCCCCACTAACCCATTTAACCCAATGTGTTATGATTCGTGTCTTAGGATCTTCAATTCATAATTCTAGATTCTAATCAAACAACTTCTTAATTATTAATTAAGTTTTGGGCTGAGGGTTGTGAGTTCGGCTTTTTGAAAATGATTTTTATGTTTGTAAAATATTTTTATAATATGGTTCTATCAACCAAGTTACATGTTTTATTCATAATCAAAATGCAAGTAACATAAACATGAATCTACTTTAGATCTAATCTAAATAGGTTCATTTAATTGAAACAGTTTCAACACCAATCAATCATAAATCAACTTAGATCAAATTTAATAAATTTATGATGATTAAAATTAGATTAAAATATTTTTAATCAGATCATAAAATATTTTAGATCAGCACGTACTAGGACAACCTTTTCACTGTAAGGGATAAACTTTACAGCAGGACTACCTTATAGCAGTCCGTGCAATCTAAAGACTTTATTTTTAGATATAAAACTATTTTGAATGTATTAAACATAAATAAAATTAGATCAAACCTAATAAATTTATGATTAGGAATAGATCATCATGAACTAGGATAAGCTTTTCATTGTAATGGATAAACCTTACAGTAGGACAACCTTATGACAGTTCGTGAGATTTAAATTTTTAATTTTAGATTTAATAATTAGATTATAAATTAAATTTAATTTAATAAATAATCTAAGCATGCTCAAGAAAATCATGTAATAAGAACCTAGGCTCTAATACTAATTGAAGGAACCAGATCTAGGATTTCATAGGTAGATCTTAAAATTTTTTTAAGATAAGACAGTGAAAAACTTAAATAAATTAAATATTTATTTAAATAAATATAAAAATATTCTAGATCTAAGAGTTATTATATGATCAAGATATGATATTAAATTAAAAATTAAAAAATATAAAAAAAAGATTAACATGTTGATCTCATCAACATGCTACAACACTACATCTAATGTAGCTAGAGAATAATAGATTAGATTTGATACCTGAGCAAGTTAGACATTCTAACTTTCTGAACTAGGCTTGAGGATGAAGTCACAAGCCACACGCATGTCCGACCTCTAAGAGTCATCCATATGAGCCCACGAACACGATCTGAGATTCTGATACAGAAAATCAGCACAGCATGCTAGTATTGTATGCTGATCTCTCTTCGACGGTCAATACGATGCTTTCTTCTTTGAGATTTGGACTCTCCAAAATATTAGAAGAAAAAATAAAGATTTTAGATCTGAGACTCTCTCAAAAAAATCTCAAAGGAGGAGGAGAAGAGAAAATCAAAACAGTCCTAGAAGAAGACCCTCTTCTTCTTCTCTTTTCTCTCACCTAGACACCAAGTTTGGTGTCTATAGAACCCCAATGCCCAAGGACCCTCTCACTCTGATTTTTGCATACCCCAAAAATCTCCTAAAGGTCTATGTTTTATGAAAAAATTAGGCCAAAATTCATCCTAAATTTATAGAAAAAGAAGAATCCTTGTCTAGGTCAAAAAATAAATAAGGAAGGACTAGTTTTGGTAAGATGTTGGGACACCCAACTCTTGGGCGCCTCTCCTCTGATTTTTTTGGTGAATCCAGCAAGAAAACTTACAAAAAGAGAGCCTTTCTCTCCAAATAAAAGGAGATAAAAATTAGGAGAGGTGGGGGGGGGAAGTGGGAGGGCATCTTTTGGGAAGAGTTTAGGTTTGTTAGGATTCTATCTCATAGAATCCAAAATCAAAACAAACACCTTCTTTGACTTGGTCCCACCCGAATACCATATGAGAAAGAGAGGGAGAGAGGAGGCATGTGTGAAGATGAGGAAGAGAGATTTTGTTGCACAAAATAAAGGAAGAAAGAAGGTGTGGGGCATGGAGGGCTAAGGTGGCACAAGGTGGAATCCTAGTCTCACTAGGATTCCATCTATGACTTGGTCAAACATGAATTTTCAAACCAAATTAAATCAAAAGCTAGTGAACCTAATTAAATTAGGTTCTAATCTAATTAAAAATTTAATTAAATTAGATTAAATTAAATTAAATTTTAATTTAATTTTCTAATCAAATTAGGAAATTGGGTTGACCCAAGTCCTAGTTGAACTAGGACTTGTTTTTTCTTGCACTTGACTTATCCAATAAACCAATTGGACTTAATTCAATCAAGCCTAAACCAAATTTAATTAAATAATATTTAATAAGACTTAATCTTAACCCTTTGGCTTAATCAAATTAAGCTAATTAGCAATCGAATTGCTAATCGATCCTCCTGCAATGCTTGCACTAGGTTAAACATCAATCGTATTGATATTTTAACCCTAGAACGAATCTCAATCATTGATCAACCATTCAATCAAATCATGATCTCTAATATGTGTGATCTCATAGGTCAGAATCTAAGTTGGTAGCATAGAAATAGATTCATATACCAATCAAAGTAACCATCTAGCAATGGTACCTAATGGTCGGATAGGTCGAATGTGCAGAACAACATCCTTAGAATCCATGCGGATGTAGTTTCCATATAATTCATCCCCTTGACCGATATGCTCATAGGACACCTCAGAGTTTAATTATCAACTTTGATCAGGTTGTCCACATTGTATTTCAAAATATTAAATTCATCTGATGGATTACCTTGGCCAAGGTTTTGTTATATTGAAATATAGTGATACATTCTTCTCCAACTCTTGGAGTGGTCATTTCCATCTTAATCACACTTTGACTTTGCAAGTACTCGACTATGCCCAGAAGCCTTTTCTTACTAAATTAAAAATTTAGTTAGTTTGGTACCAAAGCATAGTGAGTTGCTTGTAAGTCACTGAGGTGATCTCAGGTCTAAGGGATACTTATACCTACATCCCATCAGAGATATTCTCAATAGCAGAATGCTGTGGAGTTGGTCATGTTCAATGATGATGTACCCATACATCTCACTTTTATGCCATACCAGTGTCTCCATACTCCTTGTTTAAGAGGATAACTGATAGGAACGCGATGTTGTCGTTAAGACACCGTGTTTATCAGTTTAATCTGACTTCTTAAAACCATTGAAAATGTGTAGATAGTAGTGAGTCAGATCAAATCCACAGGGAAGGTAGTGTTTTTAGATTTGAAATCTTTGATTTTTGAAAAGAAAAGAAGAAAAGGATTTTTAGAATCAAAAGTGAAGTTGGAAAATTAAAAGCAAAAATTAAAAGGTACAGAAATTTAAACTTGGTACTAAGATCTATTAGTTAGATCTTAGCATCTACTTGCAATAAAATAAAAAATAATAATTAAAGTGCATAAATTAAATTATAATAAAAATAAAAAGTAAGAAATTAAAATGCAAAAATAAAATTTTTATTAATTAAAATTTTAGAATTTAAATAAAATTTAAAAAGAAAAGATAATAAAATAAAATAGCCTGATCTCTGATCTTGGATCGGCATTGGTAGAAAGATGGTGTAGAAGCTCGGCTCTTCTTCTCGGCACCCGTTGCTTCGAAGCAGCCTTTAACCTATAGCCTGACTTTGCCCTGTACCAAGACTTCACCTTGATCAGAGATATTGATTTCTGGAGGCCTAGGGTCCTTTTTATAGTGCTAGGAGGGCTGGATATTTTTTTCTAAAGGCAATATGGGACTAATAGCCTTTGCAATCATCAAAATACAAAAGAATTTAAGTAAAATTTGAATCAAAATAGCTCTGATACATTTTTGATAAATCTGATAAAATCCAGCCATTCAATAAGAATCCAACGATCCAAAAATCATCAAAATCGGATGCAGATCAACTCAGATCGGGTCGGATTAAATTCTGGCCGTTGGATCATGCTTGATGGAGGAAATCTGGCCGCAAATCATGCACCTGAGAGTTTGATCACCGTCGGGAGCTTTCTGGACTGTCGGATCATTGCCTGGATCGAGCGCTATCGTCTGATGGTGATCTGCGTGATGTCTGTAGCTGAATAAAATCCAGAAGCAACCACAGCCATCCGATCCTGACCGCAAACAACCACATCCGTCCGATCGCACAATCATTGTTCCCATGGACCGCGTAGACCGGCCGCACCGCACGCCGCAACCAATCAGCACCTCTATTGTTGAGAAAAAAAGACTAAATTACCCTTGTGAGCCGCGATAAATTTCTGTAGACCCTTTAGGGGTCTAGGTCCACCACGTGGCAAGCTCTAATTCGCCGGATTTTGCTTAGCTGGCGGTCCACGCCTAGATCGTGGATCGGCTGATGGCTTCAACGGCTGAGTCAGCTTTGATGGCTTGGCTTGGCTTGGTGGCTCGGCTTGCGGAGCCGGCTGAGCTGTTTTCTTTTTTATTTAATTTTTATTTATTTTATATTTTTTAAAAATTCATATCTTTTCCATTTTAGCTCCATTTTACTTGAAATTTATTTCATTATGATGAAAAAAATGAGCTCTTCCTATTGATAATAAAATTTTATTTTTTAATTTTTAATTATTTTTTATTATTTTTTAATTATTTTTTAATTAATAAAAATATAAATTTTCTAAAAATTATATATAAATTGATTAATAATTCTTAAAAATTAATATAAATTAATTAATAAATTAATACTTTTATTGGTAAATTTATGATGCTCATCACAGCCCCCAACTTAAGCTTTGCTCGTCCTCGAGTAAAGAAAGAATTTAGTTTTAAATATCTTTTAACTTTAGAGTTTCGAATTTTACCTAAGCAATTTTTAAAATAGCCATTGATATTCAGTAGAGCTTAAATGAGATATATCATTGGGGGTATTAATACTTATCAATAGAAAAATTAAGTAAAGAACATTAAATTTTTCAGAACTTTTTCTAAATTATCCTACCTTTATCTTTGATTTATCTAAACTTTCATATAGGCAGGTGTATTGCTACTTCCATCCTTCATTTATTAATTTTTATTTTCACATTGCCCACTTTTTGATGCGAATATCATTGCTTACTTAGGCAATGGGACCCAGTTACTGTTAGATATATGTGCCCTAGAAGCCAGAATTGGCTGACACTTGTAATACACTTCTAGGGGCAAAATTGTAATTTTGACTATAATCAATAAAATGGGTTATTTTCTATCACACCTGTGTATTTAGTGTTTGTGATACATCCTTTGAGTTAATGGTAATGATAATTCATATTTTCAAGAGTTGAAAATTTAAGACATGAATAATCATTATTAACTCATAAACAGCTCCCGACCATAGGATCATCACGAGGATGGTGATTGATCCGGAAGGTTGGTGTACGATCGCTTCTCTTTAGTAGATGAGTCTTGAGTCTACGGTGTGGAGACACCAGAGCGAAAGTATAGGTACTCGTTAGAGAACGAGGGCACTGAGCGTGACCACCTCGAGTAGTCATTAGGGAGTCTACCTTCTCGTCAATGACTGACTTGATGCTGTAGTAGTGTGTCTGGTTCTTTGACCTGAGATGCATCGGCAGTTCACCTTGAGGGTGTTATAGTTTGACTACACCATTACTCTGTCTCCTAGCCATATGGAACCCTGAGGTGTATGCTGGCTATAGCATGTTCATTGTAGGAACTGGATTGCATCAAGATGGGGATCTATCTACCTCGGTGGTAGAGGAGCAGCCCTATGATAATCATGAGAATCAAGTCCTGAAGCCCATGGCTATGGCAGAGTGAAATAATAGAAAGAGTTTCTATTTAGGTTTTCACATTGGACTCGAATCGAATGATTATATCATATGACAGAGACTAGGGTTTGATGAGTTTACCTTAACCCTAATCTGATCGGAGCTCAAGATAGAAGAACTTAATCACACAGTTTTTGAAGATCCTCCAGATCAGATTCCAGATTTGATTTTTGGAGATGTGATAGAGAAGAAGAGGATCTCCAGATCCAAACCGAGTGGATACCAGTAGAGGCCAGGCGCTTGCGTGGCTAGATCCAGAACCTTCCGCTGCAATCAGGGTAATAGGATTACCCAAATCAGGTAAATTAAATTTGATTTAATTTATCTTATTTTATTTTATTTATTAAAATAATAAGAATCAGATCTGAAACATATCAAGATCTGACTGGGATCAAGTGAAAAAATTTTGAAATATATCTCTTGTCTGGATGAACCTGGACCGGAAAATCAGGATTTTCCTTCAGTTACTCGGTGGAAAATCAATATTTTTTTTTTTTTTAACGTTTGTACCACTATTGAGTGTCTTAACCCCTTAAGCTTTCTATTTGATCCATGTAGCGAGTCTTGGGCCAATGACTCCCAAACCAGTTGGCTTTAGGGCACTAGGTATAGAATACCCCTCGGGCTTACTAGCTCGAATCAAATAGGCTACGAGTTAAGACTAGCTTTACAACGAGCTTCTTTGCCCTTCCCATCTTTTGATGCGAAACTCAATGCTTGCTTAGGCAAAGAGGCCCGATTACTCAGTGAGAAGTATTTGGAAACTATTTTATTAAAATAAATTTTTATATGAAGAAACGTATAGTTACCCTACATAAGCCTATAAAAAGTAGACTTTTCTTTGATGCTAGTAGAAATAATTAGAAATGCTCCAAGAAAAAAAATTTTATGTTTTGGACTTAACTCTTTATTGAATTTTCTTAATACTTGATTCCTCAATATCTCACAGATTCTCTGATCTATGCATCAATTTTTTTTAAAAAATGCTTAGTTTAATTCGATTCTTAAGCATAATTAGGTGTCTAAATACTAAATACTAATTTTTTTGAGGACTTAAAATTTTAAATTTTTTTTATTTTTCTCTCCCCTCAACTTAATCGACATTATCCTCAATGGAGAAGAAAAAATAAAGGATGTAATAAAGAACATGGAAGAATACACCTAACTCAGTATATATATATATATATATATATATATATATATATATATATATATATATTTGGTCTAGCACATGCCTTTACAAATTTGAGCTCTCCCTCCAACTTATTCAAATTATCCTAAAAATAAAATAAACTAAAAAGATAAATTAGATAAAAACTAAATATTGGGTTGTCTCCCAACAAGTGCTAAGTTTACCATCTTCAGCCAGACACAATGTAGCTCACTATCCTATGTCGAATATTGGATTGACAAATTCCAATGGTTTTGGATTGCCAATCTCAGAAAGTTGATTTTTAATCCCATTATGATATATTCACTGTTAATTTTTGGATATATTTTTTATGATTCCATTCTCAGACCCATGTTTATTAAGAAATTTCTCCTATTTGTTCTTCTAAAATGCTCATGAATGGAGTTTTAGGAGTTAAGTTTGATTCAATGGGTGCTGGAATGGTGACTAAAAGTGATTTTAATTCTAGAGGTAAATTAATGTGATCTTACTTAAACAACTCCATTGACATTTCATTACATGCCTTTTGATTTTTATAAGAAGAACCAGCTTCTAAGGTTGAAGGAAATAGGACATTAGGTTTATAAGTCTCGGATAAATCATCTATTCTCTTTTCCCTTATTTCTATCTCATTTAAACTGGAACTAGCATCAGTACTAATTCCTAGCTTAGGTTCTTCTATGTGGTTTAGTCTCAGTATACAAATTCCTCTTAAAATCATTTGGCTGCATCAGTAAAGCCT
>QRFJ01003736.1:0-28521 GCA_006176705.1 Cocos nucifera | reverse complement strand
TCTCTCACCTGGTCTTGGTATGGGTCCATAAGAATCCTATAGCTTTTAAGTTCAGGAATTACTTTGGCATTCTCAAATTGGAGATTCTTAGATGAAACATTAGATTGATAATTTAATCCAGGTGGTTGGTGGTCATTAGGTGGGTTGTTTGAAATTGGTAGGTTCAGTAGTTGATCTAGTTATCTCCTGATGTTAGACTCAACTAATTATCCTATTTGAGCTTCTAGTCTGGCGATAGATTGCTGTTGAGTTAGAATTAATTTTTGAAGTTGGTTAAATCTATCATCAGCTAGATTGGTCTATTGAGGAGGTGGGTATGAAGGCTGATTATAATATGATGGCTGGTTAAACTGACTAGGCTGATCATTATTATAGACATAATTTTGATATTGGGATCTATTTTGATAATTTTGCTCAAGTAAAATTTGGGTCTGAGCCTGAGTCTGTTGGGATGTCCAAGAAAAATTATAGTTACTCCAATCTAAATTATATTAATTTGAAAATGGGTCATTAATCAATTTGGAGTATCCTTGAGTAGCTTGAACTTGTTCTTGGATAAAATGTGGAAATTGTGCAGCCATAGGACATTCACTCACATGATGGGTTGGGCTAGCACAGATTGAACAAATCTCCTGATAATTAGAAGATGATGTGAATTGTGCAGGAGATTGTTGACCTAGGATTAGGAGTTGATCTATTTTCTGAGCAAGAAGATCAACTTTATCTAATTTTTGGACGATTAGGTTTAGATTAGCCATTTAATTATTATGTTTAATGTGAATCAACCATTCAATTAAGTTCAACTAAATCAGAAAAAGAGATTTTCTACCATGCATGTATTAGTGCAACCCTATTGTATGGTTCAAAAAAAAATTTTAGATTTTTTTTCTATTTTTTTTATTATATTATTATTATTATTTTATTATATTAAAAATTAATTATTTTATTTATTAATTAAGTTTAATTATTTTTTAAATATTTTTTAGTTAGTTAAATTTAATTTTTATTTTATTTAATTTTATTTATTTAGATGAGAAAAAAAAAGAAAAGGTCTAAAGAAGAGGTCCTAAGGAGTCCTAGAATTAAGAAGAAAGAGAAGAATTAGGTTTAATTAAGTTTGATATTGGTTAGCAATCAAGTTGGTCAATCAATCCTAACTAAGGGTTATCCTAGATCTAGACAACTCCTAACTGCCAAGGTCACCTTCAAGCCCTCCAAGTGTAGGATTAGCCAATCAACCGGCCAGGTAAGTGTAAGGTCGGTGGGAGTCCCCCCGTTGCTTGCCTTAGACACCAATTATGCTTGGCCAGGTAAGCAAACAGAACTAATTAAAAACCACCTTCCTTCGGGCCCAGTCGTCCCTGAACCACTTTCTTAGACACCAGTCAAATTGACTTATCCTAACCAGGTTCAACTCTTAGGATTCCTTATCCTATTGAGCTCGAGTTCCTAGGGTTGATGTCTAATTGATTTTAATTTAAAGGTTTAGGTCAATGCAGGATGTTGATTGGTTGTTTGTGGGCTAAGGAAGGGTGATCAAATCCCCACCTTATCTTATTTAATTGGGTATTGCCCTTAATTTGATTTAATATGATATGCAAAAAAAATTCAATCAAAGGGTTCTATGCAATTTAAACTAGATGTATGTAACTAATTGTATTTTGAAAGGCTTACCTTGCCTCTAGCAATCACCAAAAAAATAAAAATAAAAATAAAGATAAAAATAAAACTAATATGATGCATGCTCTAAGTAGTTAGGGTTTCTAATCTTATCATGAGGCTTTTAATTAGGTTTAAGTGAATATTTTTTTAAATTAATTTAAAAATAAAATAAATAAATAAATAAATAAAAAGGAAAGAGTACTAGGGTTAGAATTGATCTCACCAAGCAAAACTCCTGATTCTTTTTGTTCTTTAATCTCTTTTTCTGCAAAATAATAAAAAAAATTAGCAAGCAATATTTATAAGAAAGTAAAAATTTTATTTATAATTTATTTATAGAAAAATCAAAGAGATCAAAATTTAATGTCCGTGCCTTCCCGGGCAATGGTGCCAAAAACATGATAGGAATGCGATGTTGTCGTTAAGACACCGTGTTTATCAGTTTAATCCGACTTCTTAAAATCATTGAAAATGCGTAGATAGTAGTGAGTCGGGTCAAATCCACAGGGAAGGTAGTGTTTTTAGATTTGAAATCTTTGATTTTTGAAAAGAAAAGAAGAAAAGGATTTTTAGAATCAAAAGTGAAGTCGGAAAATTAAAAGCAAAAATTAAAAGGTGCAAAAATTTAAACTTGGTACTAAGATCTATTAGTTAGATCTTAGCATCTACTTGCAATAAAATAAAAAGTAATAATTAAAGTGCATAAATTAAATTACAATAAAAATAAAAAGTAAGAAATTAAAATGCAAAAATAAAATTTTTATTAATTAAAATTTTAGAATTTAAATAAAGTTTAAAAAGAAAAGATAATAAAATAAAATAGCTTGATCTCTGATCTTGGATCGGCATTGGCAGAAAGATGGTGTAGAAGCTCGGCTATTCTTCTCGGCACCCATTGCTTCGAAGCAGCCTTTAACCCATAGCCTGGCTTCGCCCTGTACCAAGACTTCACCTTGATCGGAGATATTGATTTCTGGAGGCCTAGGGTCCTTTTTATAGTGCTAGGAGGGCTGGATATTTTTTTCTAAAGGCAATGTGGGACTAATAACCTTTGCATTCATCAAAATACAAAAAAATTTGAGTAAAATTTGAATAAAAATAGCTCTGATACATTTCTGATAAATTTGATAAAATCCAGCCATTCAATAGGAATCCAACGATCCAGAAATCATCAAAATCGGATGCAGATCAACTCAGATCGGGTCGGATTAAATTCTGGCCGTTGGATCGCGCTTGATGGAGGAAATCTGATCGTAAATCACGCGCTTAAGAGTTTGATCACCGTCGGGAGCTTTCTGGACCGTCGGATCATCACCTGGATCGAGTGCTGCCGTCCGATGGTGATCCGCGTGATGTCTGTAGCTGAATAAAATTCGGAAGCAACCACAGCCGTCCGATCCTGACCGCAAACAACGACATCCATCCGATCGCGCAATTACTGTTCCCATGGACCCCGTAGACCGGCCACACCGCATTCCGCAACCAATCAGCGCCTCTGTTGTCGAGCAAAAAAGACTAAATTACCCTTATGAGCTGCGATAAATTTCTGTAGACCCTTTAAGGGTCTAGGTCCACCACGTGGCAAGCTCTGATTCGCCGAATTTTGCTTAGCTGGCGGTCCATGCCTAGATCATGGACCGGCTGATGGCTTCAATGGCTGAGTCGGCTTTGATGGCTTGGCTTGGCTTGGTGGCTCGGCTTGCGGAGCCGGCTGAGCCATTTTCTTTTTTATTTAATTTTTATTAATTTTATATTTTTAAAAATTCATATCTTTTCCATTTTAGCTCCGTTTTACTTAAAATTTATTTTTTTGTAATTAGAAAAATGAGCTCTTTCTATTGATAATAAAATTTTATTTTTTAATTTTTAATTATTTTTTATTATTTTTTAATTAATTTTTTAATTAATAAAAATATGAATTTTTCAAAAATTATATATAAATTGATTAATAATTCTTAAAAATTAATATAAATTAATTAATAAATTAATATTTTTATTGATAAATTTATGATGCTCATCAATAACCAACCTATATGGCATATAGCGACCTATGCTTGATAGATGCTGTCGTCCTAATTAATAGTCTATCATTTGATCGTGAATAGATTTAAGGACTAATCTATAAATCCTCTCTTTATCGAAGCTAAATAGTTCTAAGAACTTCATCATAATAATGGAGTTCGTTAGAAGATGAATACTTTATGATAAAAAATGTCATAAATATATTTTATTTATTAATGAATCAATTATAGATATAATGTAGCTCAACCATCAACAGACTGACGATTGACTTTAGGACATATTTTCCAACAAAAATTCCCAAACTAGATCTTGATTTCTTGTTGGATGGACTGAAAGATTTCTCTGATGATGAAGTGGAGCCTTCCACAGCTAGAGCCAACCTCCCTTTTGTCGGACTTGCCGCTAACACCCTCGAGCCTGTCGGGAAGCCAGTACCCACCGAGGCCATGCTAAGTTCTCCCACCGCCCCTCAATCAGAGGTTGGCGGCCTCTTCTAATTATACACTTTCATTTTTTCTTTTATCTTCTATGTACTTAAACTTCTTGATTAATAAAATCAAACTTTTTCCATACCTCTATGTGTCATGATGTTTTAATGATTCAGAGTTTGGTTTGCAAATATTGTCACCAAGCTCAGTCATGGATTGAGGCCATGTCATTACCATGGACCATCCCTTTGAAGACTCACATGAAAGCTCTGAAGAAAGAAGTTCATCAAGATAATAAGGAGCTAAAGAAAACCAAGGACAAGCTTCAGAAATCAAGGAACAATTATGCAATAGCCTCTGCCAAAATCAACCGCTTGCGCCAAGCCTCAAAGCAAGCTTTTAAGGTGCATACTTCAAAGAAAGACCATCTATTAGAGGAGCTTGAATGAGCATCAAAGCATGCAAGTGAGAAATCTTGGACTTTAACCATCAAAATCTGCTCCCCTGAGGTTGAACTCAAAGAAGCAAGAGAGAAGATCTAACATCTAGAGAAGGGCTTGCTCTAGACTTACAATCAAGAGGAGTATGGTTAGGATTGGTCCAAGAAGTTTTTTGATCTTCAAAATTAGTTGCATACGACCAAAGATACGTATAACACTTATAGGATTGGCTGGTGCGAACAAATTTCTAATCTCAAATGAAAACTTTAGGTAGCTAATGACGAGGTAGCCTGGCTCCAAAAGCAATTGGCGGACAATGCTTGAGCTGGCTCAAGTGGGATTCGAGCAAGCTTGCCTCTATTAAGGACACCCTTGCTAATCTCATCGAAGTATATGATAAAAATAAAGCGAAGCTCCTTCAACTAAAGATTCAAATAATGTATCAGGAGAATGTTATAAAGGATGCTGAGGCTGAATCTACCGTTCTTCAGAAGAGACTAAGAAAGATAGAGGAAGATGCTAGGAGGGCTTGAAAGTTGCTTAGTGAGACTTTGGCGGTAAGGAAAGAGCTTGAAGATCGAGTGAAAGATCTAAAATATTCTTTAGTAATGTTGGGGGCTGGTAGTCCAAAGTCTGAGTAAGGCTTTGTTGCTAGTTTTCTTTCTTTTCCACTTTTTGTAATCTATCCTTATGACCTTTGTAATGACTTTTTATTCAAATAAATGATCTTTTCTTGTGTCATTCTTCTATGTCCTGTCTTAGTTTGATATTTGTCAAACTCCTTATTTTCATATTATGCCCGAAGTAGATATTGTTTCGAAACAATAATTCTCACTCAATTTTTATTATAGATTTGTCCCCCTTGTTTATGAACAAGGGTTTTCCAAACTTGCTTGAGAATAAACTTATTCTTCCATTTGAGAACCAGGATTCTTCACATCCCTCATAAGGGTCTTGATTCTCATTAGGATGAGGTTTTCCTTCTATTTAAGAACCAGAGGTCTTCATATCCCTCGTAAGATTCTTCACCCATGTTAGGATGAGGTTCATCTCCTGTTCCTAATATGGTTAACCTCCTATTTAAGAATTGGAGGCCTTAATATTCCTCATAAGGATCTTCACCTACGTTAGGATGAGGTTTCTCTCTTATTTCTAACATGGTTAATCTCTTGTTTAAGAATTGGAGGCCTTCATATTGAAGGAAAATCCTGATTTTTCGGACCAGATTCGTTTAGATCTGATCAAATCAAGAGATATATTTCAAATTTTTTTCTTTTTGATCTAGATCATATCTAAGATATTTCAGATATGATTATTATTATTTTAAAAATTAAAATAAAATTAGATAAATTAAATCAGATTTAATTTACCTTGAAGTGGGTAATCCTATTATCCGTTGATGATCCTGTATGCAGCGGAAGGTTCTGGATCTAGCCACGCATGTGCCTGACCTCTACCGATATCCACTCAGGCTAGATCTGGAGATCCTCTTCTTCTCTATCACGTCTCCAAAAATTAGATTTGGATCTGATCTGGAGGATCTTCAAAATTCTTTTTGAAGATCAACAGTCGTCCTTTGCAGCAGCACAGCCTTCTAGCTTTCACTCACCTTTCTCTTATCTAGATTGTACCAATCAAAGTCCAAAACCCTTTTGGATGTGGAGAGGAGAGGGAAAAGATGCTTTGGCATGGAGGAGGAGAGGAGAAAAGGCCTTGGGATGTGGAGATCTCAATTAATTTAGATTCCTCTTTGAGTAGGGCGTAGGGTCATATTTATAGACTAACTATGATCCAACTCCTCTTCTTCCCAACCAATCACAACTCTTTGTGAAATCAGATCTAAATCTGATTGGTGGGAATAGAGTCCCCTAGATTCCTCCTTAGAGGGCGCCTAAGACCAGTCAAAGTTGGTTCTTAGGAGAACTCTAATTGGAATCCAAAAAGGAGATGGAGTCCCTGTCCAACAGGGACTCCTAGGCGCCTCCAACTTGGGCACACGCCAAGGGTGGCGTGCGCCCTCTTCCTTGCCAGGTTCTGGTAGGGGGACAGGCCCCCACCAGCTCTCCAATAGGTGCATGACACATGTGGATAGAAGTCAAAGTGTCAATGGTCAACATTTGACCAGTCAAAGGTAGACTTTTGACCAAAGTCAAAGAACAAGAAATGGTAGGTGACCAAAAATGGCAGGTAATGTCTTACAAAATAAGACAACCTTTTCTGACTTGGACAACCTCCAGTCAGACCATATGAAGGCCTCTGATTGAGCACAAACTCCTTTGGCTCAGTCAGGACAACTTATTTATGATAGCAAAAGAAGAACGTTAGGTTCAATCGAGTGCTAGCACGATTTTCTTGAACCTAATTGAATCTCATTCAGATCAATTGAACTAGATCAGTTCAATTGATGATCACTAGATTCAAACCCTTGTTTGTGTGACCCAGTTAGGTTCAGTTCTGTATGGTAATGGGATATGTCATGATCTCTATCATCGACATCATCGAAACTCCTTTCGATGGATCAGAACTCTTCTGATTCGAACAGCTAGAATGATCGATCATCTAAATCATTCTAATTGCTTCCAAAATCCACCAGTGACACCTAGCAGTATATGGTGGCAACCCATCAGAGCTGAATGCGAACCTCTTGGTGCAACTACCTATGTGATTAAGTTCTTCTATCTTGATTCTCGATCAGATTAGGGTTAAGGTGAACTCGTCAAACCCTAGTCTCTGTCATATGATGTAATCATTCGATTCAAGTCCAATGTGAAAACCTAAATAGAAACTCTTTCTATTATTTCACTCTGCCATGGCCATGGACTTCTGGACTTGATTCTCATGATTATCATAGGGCTGCTCCTCTACCACCGAGGTAGATAGATTCCATCTTGATGCCATCCTGTTCCTACAATGAACATGCTATAGCCAACATACACCTCAGGATTCTGAATGGCTAGGAGATCGGGTAATGGTGTAGTCAAACTATAACACCCTCAAGGTGAACTATCGATGCATCTCAGATCAAAGAACCAGGCACACTACTGTAGCATCGAGTCAGTCATTGACGAGAAGGTAGACTCCCTAATGACTATTCGAGGTGATCACGCTCAGTGCCCTCATTCTCTAACGAGTACCTGTACTCTCGCTTCGGTGTCTCCACACCATAGACTCAAGACTTATCTACTAAAGAGAAGCGATTGTACACCAACCTTTTGGATCAATCACCATCCTCGTGATGATCCTATGGTCGGGAGCATTTTATGAGTTAATAATGATTATTCATGTCTTAAATTTTCAACTCTTGAAAATATGAATTATCATTACCATTAACTCAAAGGATGTATCATAGATACTAAATACACATATGTGATAGAAAATAACCCATTTTATTGATATTAGTCAAAATTATAATTTTGGCCCTAGAAGTGTATTACAAGTGTCAGCCAATTCTGGCTTCTAGGGTACATATATCTAACAATCTCCCACCTGTCCTAAATCCAATTGGCTACAAGTCTAAGTCCCATCTTCTCAAGGTGGGCTTCGATCTTCTGCTGGCCTAACGACTTTGTAAGTGGGTCTGCCACATTATCTATGGAGTTGACTCCCTTGACCTCGACATAACCCTTCTCCAGGTAATCGTGGATGAGGTGGTATCGCCACTCAATGTGCTTGGATTTCTGGTGAGACCTTGGCTCCTTAGCAAGGGCTATGGCGCCATTGTTATTGCAGTATAGAGGAATGGCATCTGATGGCATTACTCCAATTTCTGCAGCAAACTTCTTGTACCAGAATACTTCCTTTGCTGCTTCTGATGTAGCGATATATTCTGCTTCCATGGTGGAATCTGCTATCACCGTTTGCTTGGAACTCTTCCATCTGACAGCACCACCATTGCACACAAATAGACTTTCAGATGTTGACTTTCGATCATCTATATCGGACATGAAATCCGAGTCTGTGTATCCCTGGATTTGGAGTTCTCCGTTACCAAAAAGCAACATCATATCCTTAGTTCTTCTTAAGTACTTAAGGATACATTTCATAGAAGTCTAGTGTTCTTCACCTAGATTTGACCGATATCTGCTTGTGACACTCACAGCATGGGCTATATCAGGTCGTGTACATAGCATGGCATACATGAGGCTCCCTATTACAGAAGCATAAGGGATCTTGCTCATGCGTTCTATTTCCTCAGGTGTGCTGGGGCACATCTTCTTGGAAAGATGAATACTATGTCTGAAGGGTATTAATTCCCTCTTAGAATTTTTCATATTAAATCTCTTTAGTACTTTCTCTATGTACATCTTCTGTAAAAGTCCTAGCATCCTATTCGGTCTATCCCTATAGACCTTAATTCCTAAAATAAGGATGTTTCACCTAGGTCTTTCATGGAGAATTCTTTAGACAACCATATTTTGACTGTTGTCATCATGGAAATATCATTCCCAATAAGGAGGATGTCATCCACGTACAATACAAGGAAGACAACAGCGCTCCCACTGACCTTTTTGAAAACACACGGTTCCTCTTCATTTTTGATGAAACCAAATATTTTGATCACATCATTGAAATAAGTGTTCTAGCTCCAAGATGCTTGCTTAGGTCCATATATGGACCGTTGCAGCTTATAAACCTTATGATCAGTATCACTGGATGTGAAACTTAGCGGCTATTCCATATAGATATCTTCCTCAAGATATCCATTTAAGAATGCCGTTTTCACGTCCATTTACCATATTTCGTAATCGAAATAGGCTGCGACGGCAAGCAATGTGCGGATGGATTTTAGCATAGCCATTGGAGAAAAGGTATCCTGATAGTCAATGCCTTCGCATTGACTATAACCTTTTGCCACTAGTCTAGCCTTGAATGTCTCCACATTTCCATCTGTACCAATCTTTCTCTTGAAAATCCATTTACACCCAATAGGTACTATACCTTCTGATGGATCTACCAAGGTCCAGACTTGGTTTGAGTGCATCGAGTCAATTTCTGACTGTATTGCCTCTAGCCATTTCTCAAAGTCGATATCTGATATCGCCTCATTGTAGGTTTTGGGATCATCACCATGAGCACCATTGCCTATAAGGAATGTTTCCTCTACTTCCTCTGAAATAATACCTAAGTATCTCTCAGGGGGATGGGAAACTCTTTCCAATCTATGAGGTGGAGGAGGTAGTGTTCTTATTGGCTCAACCTGATTTGGTTCCAATTGGTCCTTAGCTCATTGTACTTGTGAGACTTTCTCATCAAGCTTGATCTGCTTTCCAATGCCGCTATCTTGAGTAAACTATTTTTCAAGAAAAATGGCATGTCGACTCACAATCACATTATGGTCTTCTCGAATGTAGAAATAGTATCCTAATGATTCTTTAGGATATCCTATGAATCGAGCTCTGAAGGACCTAAACTCTAACTTATCCGTTTGTTGTCTTTTGACATGAGTCGGACAATCCCAAATTTTGAGATGACTCAGACTTGGTTTCTTACCGTGCCATATCTCATATGGTGTGGTAGGAACGGACTTAGAGGGAACCCTATTCAGTAGATAAATTGAAGTTAATAATGAATGTCCCCAAAGAAAATTAGGGAGGTCTGTGAAGCTCATCATGGATCGAACCATATCCAATAGGGTCCAATTTCTCCGTTCTGAAACTCCGCTGAGTTGAGGTGTTCCTGATGGAGTCCATTGAGAGACTATGCCATTTTTCTTGAGATAGTCTAGAAATTCTCGGCTAAGGTATTAACCTCCTCGATCTGATCGAAGAATCTTAATGGGTTTTTCAGTTTATTTTTCTACTTCATGTCTGAATTCTTTGAACTTTTCAAAAGCTTCAGACTTGTGTCTCATAAGATACACATACCCATACCTAAACAGATCATTGGTAAAGATAATGAAGTAGACAAAATTACCTCTAGCTGGCACATCAAATAGGCCGCACACATCAGTATGTACTAGGATAAGGAGATCTGTGGCCCTTTCCCCATGTTCAACAAAAGGGAGTTTGGTCATTTTGCCTTGGAGACAAGATTTGCAAGTTGGATATGACTCAGAAGTCAATGGACTCAATAGCCCATTTTTTTCCAATTTGTTGATCCTATCTTCTGCTATATGACCTAATCTTAGGTGCCATAGATACCTGTCATTTGGACTATCCCTAGGTCGTTTGGCATTCACGCTTTGCTTGACAGTTAGAACAGGTACATCAATATGTAGCTGATAAAGACCATTAATAAGGAAACCATTTGCAATTTTATTTCTTTCATAAAGAATGTTACAATGGTCCTTAAAGAAGGTAATCACATAGCCTTCTAGTGCTAAGCATGAAACAGAAATCAAATTCCTGCTAGCTACAGGCACATAATAACAGTCTTTCAAAACTAAGTCTAAACCAGATGGTAATCGAAGTGGGTATGTTCCCATGGCTACTGCAGCAACTCTTGCTCGATTATCGATGCATAGGATCATGTCTCCATCCCTCAACCTCCTGCTATCCTCAAGATCCTGCATGGAAGTGCACAGATGAGCACTAGAATCAGAGTCAAGCACCCAATTGGATGCAGAAGAAACCGTAAGGTTAGACTCAATAACGAGCATACCTCTAGAAGGACCTTCATTCTTGTTCTTCAGGATGGCTAGATAAGTAGGACAGTTCCGCTTTCAATGGCCATCGCTCTTGTAATGAAAACACTTTCCTTTGACATTGGCCTTTTTCTTCGGCTGTACCTTCTTCTTCTTTATTTCTTCCACCTTCTACTTTTTTGCAGACTTCTTTTTCTTTCCATAAGACTTTTTTTTGGAAGAAGTTGGTTCCATAGCAAGAACTGAGCCTTTAGAACCTATAGAAAGCTCAGCGGTAATAATTTACACTCTCTCTATTTAATTAAAAACTTTTAATTATTTTTTTTATTTTCTTTATTTTCTTTAATTTATTATTCTCATAAATTGATCTTCTAAATAAAGCATAGGAAAGAGCTTTTCAATACTTATTTTTCAATCCTCTAGGGACGATACTCTACTCATTCACTTTATTACTTGATCGACTGGTGCACTTGTCATAGCTATAAATTAGCACGCATCATTGACTTCTCCAAGTAGGTCTTTCCTGCTCCAAATCTTAATGCTCTAGTGATGGTTTCTCAAGTAGCATCGATGTCGGAGCTTGCTACATAGCCTGCATGGCTTTTGTGAGGCTCCTCATCTATCGCACCAGTAGATTGAACAAATTCATATCCACCACTATCATCGACTGAGAAGGTTGGGATGTAGGCGATAGGGTGGAATAGATTGATTGATTGATTTTGGGTTGGATTGGATGGTGGTCACGATAAATCTTTGGAGGAAGCTCTGTTATGGGGCATTTTACTAGAATAGAAGAAGATAAAGACTTCTCAACTGGGTACTTCTTTTAGAACAATGGCTCATAGGTCCCTTCCTCTAGCGCCAATCCTATTGATGCAGAAAATAGTCAACCACTAGAGAGTGCTAGAGGTGGGATCTAGGTTCTCACTGGTTGGAACCTGCAAGACAAAATCTAGATTAGAGGTGGGTGGCTCTGATGTGGACCCTCTGATAGTCAAGTTAGCTTCTTGGCCAACAACAATGGAGTACATAGAAGATTAGAATGAAAAGGAGAGCTTAGAGAAGGAGACATATTTGGAGGGTCCTATTTATAGATGGAGCTTGTAATAGATTGATAGTGACAGCTGCAATAGAAGGTTAGTAGACCATTCAAGCTACTCAGAGTTTGTTATAGAGAGTAGGCTATCATTTGTCATGACTTGTTGGATATTATTTATTGGAATTTGGATGGAGGATCAGATGCTTCTAAGCTTGATCATGAGTCGTTGATCATAAGGTCAAGCTATTGGGGCTTAGGATCGAATGGACCAAACTTGAAGGTTGGCTTTCGGGTTGAAAGTGATGAGTTTGTAGGTTAGGCTCAGGATCTGAACCTTTGTAGGACTGTTCCAACTGCTTTTGAAAGCTCGGGCATCTTCAAGGTCGAATGATGGTGGGCATCGATACTCTGGTCTGGAGGGTTGGAGGTCGGAAAGGAGTAGTGGGCCCTTTAATTAAGACCACGATCAAGCTATTTTGATGAAGTTCAGCTAGTGCCCAAAGTCAGCTTGAAGTCAGGATGGAAGAGTACCGAGGTTCCATACTTGTGAAGTGATTGCCAGTTATCCTAGATTGAATATCGAAATCAGATGAGTGCTGAGGTTCTTTTGCTAACTCAAGTTTGACTAGCGAGATTTGCGGTGTAGCCTTGGTAAGGTCTACCATCTATGAGATAGAGTTGAAAAATTAAAGTAAAGGAGTTCGGCCAACACACAAGATTGGGCATCGGTAGAAGTTATTGCTATTTTCGGGATGAGCCACCTTCAGTTGAAGTTCTGAGCTCAGTCGCATTTGGAGGCCAATTTTTTGAAACTCACCCGGACCACATATTCAAATTGATTGAACCTCGGACTTAGACATCATGACTTTAGATGGCATTGTACTAAGGTCGAACGTTACTAGACTTTGGTAGGAGCCATTTTACCCTCAACATCAATATATGTCAAAAACTCACTGGATAGGTAATCACCTCTTTAATCTAATTGAAGAGTTTTAATATTTTTTTTAGTTTATTTTTCTACTTCTTCATAGAATTATTTGAATATTTTAAATAATTTAGACTTATATTTCATAAGATAGATATATCCATATCTAGATAGGTCATTAGTAAACATAACAAAATAGTGATATCGACCTCTAGTACTAGTGTTCATTGGTCCACATACATCACTATATACGAGACTTAGAACTTCACTGGCTCTTTCATCCTTTTCAGTAAAAGGTGATTTTATCATCTTTCCATTAAGATAGGACTCACAGGTCAGCAATGATTCACAATTATTGATGTCGAGAATTCTCTCTTTTGCTAATATGTTTATCCTATTCTTATTAATATGACCAAGCCTACAATGCCAAAGGTAGGCATCCATGACATTATCTAATTTAAGGCATTTATTAGATGTATACATTATACTAATAGACTGTGATAAAATATATATGTCATTTCTTTGTTGTCCACATATAACTGTAACATCATTCATAATGATATCACAATAATCTTTCTTTATTGATAAATGATAACCATCTTTGGCTAAAAGATCAACATAGATCATATTCATCATAAATGATGCACAATAGTGATAATCACTCAAAATGACAATCTTTGTATTAAAAACAAGCTCAATAATTCCTAAGCTAGGACTGAAATAGGACTTTCATCTTCAACATTCAGAAATCTCTCACCATTTTCAAATTTTTTACTTACTTGAAGTTCTTGTATTGAATTGCAAATATATATAGGACTACCAGTATCCAATACTTAGGTAGTAGATTCACAAATAGAGAAATTATAATATGTTATCTTATAATATCCTCGATAAGTAACTCCTTGCTCTTTTCTCTTGTTCAGTCTGTTGGGGTCAAGGAAAGCAAGAAATTAAGGATAATTTTTCTTTCTATAACCCTTCTTCTTACAGTAGAAGCATTCTGCTTGATTTTCATTAGTCTTAGATTTTTTTATTTTGATTGGACTTAAAAGCCCCACCATGAACCTCTTCATGCTATTGAACTATATGTAACTTCCAATATTTACTATTGAAGTTGGATCCCATAAGTATAAAACTGTCTAATAGTGAATGGAGCAACTAGGGTTTAGCCTTAATCTAAAAAGAAAAGAGAACAAAAACCTATTAGTATATGAATTATTTTAAGCCTAAATACTTGGACTTTAGTTTAAAGATTTTTCCACTATTTTATACGAATTGGTAGCATCTACCTCCAATTCAAGAAATTACTTTAATTCCTTAGTAGGTAATAAAATCCACATAGACTGCATACAGGCCCAAGGAAAGCTCGGGTCAACTCGTGTGCATCCATGGGTAGGTTCTTAACCAATTATTTCTCCAAACAACTTCTAGTATTAGGTTTTGCTCCACGCTCCTTTTCAGTAGGCTTTGGCCTCTATTGAAAGGTCTGGTTAGGTCCAACCATTAATATGATTGAGTTTGATACATCAAAGGAATGATGACTATGCTCGAGGAAAGCTCTAGCCAACCGGATCGTTGTTCAGGGAGTGCAACCTAATTATTATTTGATGAATGATAATTCTAATATCTCAATGAACACTAAGCGTAAGGCACCTCCAATGTCCACCTAGACTATTAGACTCATTACCATCCACTTATTGAAAGGCTATGATTTAATTATTTCTATAATTTTATCATTTTAAGGATCTAATAATTTAGAATATTTAATTATTTATGATTTGATGATAGAGAAGACATGGACCAAGTTGCTGATGGAAACAGTGCAGGATTTCTAGCTCTACTTTCAAAATTTTTTTAAAAAATCATGTAGCAAAATTTAAAAATTAATCTAATTAATTTTAATAGCTATTGATCATATCAATTAAACCCTATAACTAAAATTGAAATATGATATATATGCATTTAAAATCTAAAAAGAAATCACCATGCAGTAAATCATATTCACTACTACTACTTATGTTTAGAACATAATATCTTGCATAGAAAGTCGATCACCACAACTAAAATGCTGCTAGGGAGGTCCTCTCATCGTGATACAGCCACAAAGGTCATCTAGCCTCCATAGATCATCCACATGAGATCCTGGTCCCGATTGGCTCCACCCAAGTGCTAGCTTGACGCTGGAAGCTTTGATGATTGATTTTGATTAAATGGTTTCGATCTCCCTCCACCAATTCTTTGGATACTCTAGATTACTAGCAGAGGTAGGAGAAGGTAGAGGAGGCTATCCTAAAAATTTTGTGATTTTCTAACACTCAGAACTCATAAAATCACTCCTCGAATCCAAGGCCGAAACCCTAGGATAGCACACACACAGACCCTATGCCTCTCTAGATTTTTTCTCTCATAGGAATATTTTTTAAACTTTCTTATGCACAAGAAAGGGGCTCACCGATAGAGGTTTCTCACTCTCTGGAATGTGTGCATGCCCTAGATAAATTCTACATTTAAATGCACGCATGCCCTAGATAAATTCTGGAGTGATAGGGATTAGGTTGTTTTGCATTCAAATTCAAACTTCATTTGAATTGAATGGTAACAAATCAAAACTTATCCATTAGGGCATGGAGAAACCAAGGCGTGCACCCTCTATGCATAGAGAATATTTTGTGAGAAACATTTTCTCATAGAAATTTAAATGGGCAAAAGAGCAAAGTGATGTGGCAGGTAGACTAGTCAAACTAGTCTTAAAACAACCTCATCCAATTAAACCCAATCCAAAATAATTTGGTTAGGCCTAATTAGACCAAACTAAACCTTTAGGCTTAATTAGGCTTAGTTAAATTCTAATCAAATTAAAATTTGATTTAGCCCAACCCCTAATCAAATCAGGGAACAAACCTCATCTACGATTTGGTCATCACATAACCTAATCAGGTCAAATCCAACTGAATCCAATTCAATTGGACTTGATCCAAAACTCATTACTCTATCAAATTAAGTTATTTAGTACTCAAATTACTAATTAAATCTCTCATAAGTATAAAGTCCAAATCCAATGGGTGTTCGGGCAATAGAGTCTCATCGATAAGAAACCCTTGATCGAAGAGTCCCAAATCAGTGAGACTCTTGATCCTAGTATCCCAAATGAGTAGAACTCGTGACCATAGAGATCCAATCTAGTGGGACTCTTTATCAGTCATCAAATTAGATAGGAATCTCTAATATGTATGACCCCATAGGTTCGAACCTAAGTTGGTAGTATAAGAATCAATTCTTGTACCAGTTGATGTGACTATCTTGCAATGGTGCACGACATTCGAATAGGTCGAATAGTCGCAATCACAATATTCAAAATCTACTCGAATATGGTTACTACATAATTCATCCTTTTGACCTCTATGTTTAGGATATTTCAGAGTTTAAACTATCAATCCTAAAAAATACATCAATATCATGTCTCAATGTAATCAGTCCTATGACACTTCATAAGAACTACCCTAACCAAGGCTTTGCTAAATTGAAACATAATTCAACACAACTCCTAAACCTAGAGTGGTCAATCCCATCTTAATTCACACACCGACTCCTCAAGTACTTGACTATGTCTGAAAACCTTCCATCACTGAATTAAAAATTCAGGTAGTCCGGTATCAAAGCACAGTGAGTTGCTTGAAAGTCACCATGGTGATCTCAAGTCGGAGGAACACTTATACCCATATCTCTTTCGTGCAAATCTTAATAGCAGAAAAGCTCTAGAGATGGTCATGTTCAGTGTAGATGTATCCTTACATCTTACTTGTATGTCATACCAGTATCTCTATACTTCTTATTTAAAAGGCAACCAACCTGTTGGAACCTGATATTGCTCTGACACCAAGTGTTGGGAACCATGGTACTGATTTAATACCATGTTGCAAAAATCTAGGATCTTTAGCATGAACTTGAGGAGATCTTTGATATTTTCTAAGAATAGCAAACCATCGATCCACCACCTGAATCTATGATGGGGCACCTCCCTCCTAAGGCTTGAGGGAGGCACCCCTCTCTCTCCAGATCTTCTTTAAGCACCCTAAGGTACCGACACTAGAGAGAAGAGAGAAGAGAGATTGAGGAAGAAAAGATCTATATTCCACTGCTTAATGAAATCCTAATGCAATCTATATATTTATACATAGATGTTAGGCCTAACCAAAAACTCCTCTGGCTAACCCAATACATGAAAGCACTCACTAAGCCTATGTACACCCATGTCTCCCATTTTCTCAATCCTTGGATCTAAACCCGACCCATACATGAGTTAGCTATCTTAAGTCTTATAAATCAAGTCTTAAGACCCCTAGGATTAATCCCAATCCAAGACCAAATAGAAAATTCTATTCAATTTTGTTTGCCACCATCGAGCTAGCTCTTTCAGAAGTTAAGCTAGCTCGACTGTATCTTATCCGAACCCTATCTTCTATCTGCATGAGAGAGCCAGTTCAAATTTATCCCGAGCCAGCTTGGTCTCAGCCCGAGCCGGCTCGACTGCATATTTGAGCCAGCTTGTCTGTGTGTCAGCCCCTTGTTGTGGCTAACTCTTCTCCTAGTTTTGGTCCCTTGCTCCACTTTGTATCCTAAGTCTTCGGAGCACCTGCCAAGCTCCTCAAGGTCCTTACACCTAAACTTCGAGTTTGTGTAGGGCTATACCACCCCCATCTTAGTACAACTCCTATCCAAGTCCTAGGACCACACCTATCCTAGTCTCTCTGGATCCAACACCCTGGCTCTTCTTATGGCCTCCTAAGGCCTGAGAGCACCACACCATCTACAATCTCCATCTTGGTAACCCAAGCCTTGGCAAACCATGGCAATGCTGTCCTACATGATCCTACTATCGCTACGCACTTTGACAACCTCTTGTGCAAACATCACCTCCACCAATCCTCTTCAGCTACTGAGCTTTCTTTGAGGCCTTTGAGATGACCGCCTCCATCATTGAAGACTGTGGCTTGCTCCTCTGCACTATCCTAAAAATTATAGGAATCCTTCTACTTGACAACTGCATCAATTATCTTGGACTTTTCTTGAGATCTTGTAGCATTCCTGTACTAGTACTCACTACATATCTTGACACGGTCTTCTTAAAACTTTGCTAGTCTTTTTTGCATGTGCTGCTCCACCTAAAATTGTGCATCTTTGATATTGATGCTAGAATATTGATCCTTTTGTACTCCTTTGCTCTGAATTCATGTCACATCTCCACCGATGAAGCCACATTTGTCTGATGCTCCATTTGAAATCGAAGTCCATCTAATGCCATAGAAGATCCTGACTCTGTAATCGAGTCACTCGAGGTCAACCACTCAATACTGCACTGCTGAGCCTATCGCTGCACCTCGGACAGTGTCACTATCCTTTCGAATCCTCTACACTCCACAGACCCCTCCAAAGCTATCTTAGATACTTCCGCAACCTGCGAGCATCTCCAAGATCAAAGAGCTCATCCAACTCTTTAAACTAGCAACTAAATCCTAGGAAATTCCATCCTAGCCCTTCTTCTCTTCTATCCTTACACCAACCATTGGTTCAGTTGCACCCAGAGGAACTATAGCTCAAATCCTATCCTGGGATCAGACCCATCTTTCTCACCCCGAGGCTCTTGAGATCTCCTGGCTTTCCTTGAGACCTGCTCTCAATCTTCTTGAGATGCTTGCTAACACTCTCTGCTGAGATACCTCCCTTGGCTGTTGCACCGTCGAGCCTCTCTTCGCCCCATGCCTCTAGAAAAGTGCTACTGCAGCACTCTAGCACTCCCTGCCTTGTCTCGACACCACCTCCTCATAGATATTTGGGTCCACTCTTGCTGTACATAATCATCCTCCATCTGAGCCATGACTCTTCCTAGTGCACCTATAGAAGAAATCTGATGCAAGATCAGTCGTCTAGTCCTGACCTGTTGGACCTCCACCATCACAGCTCCTATCTTGGATACTTCACAACCTTACGGGTACCTCTAAAATCACCAAGGATCTTTGCCTCCTCTAAACTTGCTGTGATGCTCAATGGATCAACCATCTCCATCACCCCCAAGGCTTCATAAATCCATGCTCTGATCAAACCATTAAATGCATCCCTGACTACTTTCCCACTTCTTGCAATCAAAGGATATATAGTCACTTTCTTAGTCTTCCTTTGACCATTACCCCTTGAAAAATCTCTCTTCAATCGTTAAACAGCTCCATACTGCCCATCTTCCTAGAGAATCCTATCACTCACCATACATCTCGATCATTCCAAGCAAGATCAATCAAAAAATCATGCACCCAAATCTTCCACTCTAAGAAAAACCATTCTCGTTAATCCACTCAGCCTCCACCTTCAACCTACTGCTTTCGATTGTTTAAATCACAGCAATAACAAAGGTAGATCTAAGACATACTAAGGAATACTTGTGTAGATTTTTGATTTCATCCTGTATGACTTCTCCTTCGCTTTCATGCACCATCAGGCTCTGATACCAAGTGTTGAAAACCATGGTACCGATCTAATACCATATTGCAAAAACCTAGGATCTTTAGCATGGATCTGAGGAGACCTTTGATATTCTCTAAGGATACTGAACTATCGATCCACCACCTAGATCTGTGATGAGGTGCCTCCCTCCTAGGGCTTAAGGGAGGCACCCCTCCCTCTCTGGGTCTTCCTCAAGAATCCTAGGATGGCAACACTAGAAAGAAGAGAGAAGAGAGATTGAGAAAGAAAATATCTATATTCCACTACTTAATGAAGTCCTAATAAAACCTATGTATTTATACATAGATATTAGGTCCGACCAGAAAGAAAATATCTATATTCCACTACTTAATGAAGTCCTAATAAAACCTATGTATTTATATATAGATATTAGGTCCGACCAAAAACTCTCATAACTAATCCAATACATGAAAGTACTCACCGAGCCCATGTACACCCATGTCTCCTATGCTCTTAATCCTTGGATCTAAACTCAATGTATACATAAGTTAGCCACCTTAAGACCTTATAAACTAAGCCTTAAGACTCCTAGGATTAATCCCAATCTAAGATCAAATAGAAAATTCCATCTAGTTTCATTCACCACTATCCAGCCAGCTCCGTCAAAAGTTGAGCTAGCTCGACTGCATCTCATCCGAATCCTATCTTTTATCTACTTGAGAGAGCCAGCTCGAATATGCTTTGAGCCTGAGCCAACATGGTCTCAGCCTAAGCCAGTTCGACTGTGTATCCGAGCCAGCCCACCTGTGTGTCAGCCTCTTATCTTGGCTAATTCTTCTCCAGGCTCTAGCTCCTTGCTCCACCTTATATCCTAGGTCTCTGGAGCACCTGCCAAGTCTCTCAAGGTTTTTACATCTAAATCTTGAGTTCGTGGAGGGCAACACCGCCTCCACCCTAGGATAGCTCCTATATTAGTCCTAGGACCATACCTGTCTTAGTCTTCTCGGGCCAACACCTTGACTTCTCCTATGGCCTTCCAAGGCTTGGAAGCACTACACGATCTACACAATCTATATGGCACACAATGACCTACACTCGATAAATATTATCATCCTTAGTAACAACATATCATTTAGTCACAAATAGATTTAAGGACTAAATAATAATTTCTTCTTTGCCAATTTTAAATAGTCTTAAGAACTTCATCACAACACAGGAGTTCATTAAAAGATGCAAAAAATTTATGATGAAAATACCAAAATAATATTTATTCATGTATAATTCATATACAAATACAAAAATAGCACAACCATCAATAGGTTGACAATTGGCTTTGGGACACTATTTCCAACAATCTTCCATTTGGACTAAGTCAATCGGTACATTATCTAATACCCATCTTCGACTTGAAGTTATCGAACTCCTTCACCGTAATGACTTTAGTGAATGGGTCGGCCAGGTTCTCCTTCCCATCGATCTTTCGAAAGTTTGATGCAGGACAAGATTAACTAACCTAGATCTAACTAACTACTTATGAGATCAATGAACAAAATTAATTAAAGTAATTAAAGCATAAAGTAGCAAGAAATAAAAGCTAGTAAGAAAATTAACTAAGGGTCCATTCATGATTAAAGTCTAATCTAGGAAGCAACCAAGTCGACATGCACAGACAAGAAGTTAGAAAATAGAATCATTGGTCATTAAGAAATGATGGCTTGGTTAGGGCTATTAAATCAATTAAATCAAAATCTAAGAGAATAAAAGATAGAGAGCTAGCATGAAAGAAAATTTACATAGCATTGATTTTAAAATCCTAAACTATTCCATGCAGTGGTCTCACAAAGCATGGGATGTCTCGAATCCTAGGCAAGTGAGATTGGTCCGAAATAGGTGAGGTGACCAGCTACTGGCTCGTCGCAAGAAAGTCTGAGAGTCGTTGGACCTAAATCACCCCAAACAAGATAGATAAGTACATCCTTACAATAAATACCCCCAAAATATAGAAAATATCCAAAACATCCCAAAAAACATGAAAGTCAGCATAAGGATGGCTAGGTTTGGTCTAAAATTCATGCTACCTTCACGTTTGTGGACATAAGGGTTCAGGCAACAAAGGGTCTGGCGATCGATGGTGGAACATCAAGGGGTTCAGATGATCATCGAGTTGGTTCTGCTTTGGTCAGTCAATCAGGTATTGGGGCCGAAGGTGGTGGTGGAAGGTACCGGTATTGATGGTGAAGGAAAATCCTAATTTTTCGATCCAGGTTCGTTCAGATCTGATCAGATCAAGAGATATATTTCAAAATTTTTTTTCTTTGATCCATATCAGATCTGAAATATTTTAGATTTGATTCTTATTATTTTAATAAATAAAATAAATTTAGATAAATTAAATCAAATTTAATTTACCTTGAAGTGGGTAATCCTATTACCCGTTGATGATCCTATAAACAGCGGAAGGTTCTGGATCTAGCCATGCAAGTGCTTGGCCTCTATCGGTATCCACTCAGGCTAGATCTGAAGATCCTCTTCTTCTCTATCACATCTCCAAAAATTAGATCTGAATCTGATCTAGAGAATCTTCAAAACTACCTTTTCGAAGATCAGCAGTTGTCCTTTGCAGCAGCGCAGCCTTCTAGCTTTCAGTCGCCTTTCTCTCATCTGGATTGCACCAACCAAGAATCCAAAACTCCTTTGGACATGGAGAGGAGAGGGAGAAGGTGGTTTGGCATGGAGGAGGAGAGGAGAGGCAGCCTTGGGGCATGGAGAATTGATTGCTTTTTGAGTTGGGCGCAGGGTCTTATTTATAGACTATGCTGTGATCCAACTCCTCTTCTTCCCAACCAATCACAACCCTTTGTGAAATCAGATCTAAATCTGATTGGTGGGAATAGAGTCCCTGGATTTCTCCTTAGATGGTGCCTAAGACCAGTCAAAGTTGGTTCTTAGGAGAACTCTAATTGGAATCCAAAAAGGAGATGGAGTCCCTGTCCAACAGGGACTCCTGGGCGCCTCCAGCTTGGCACACGCCAAGGGTGGCGTGCGCCCTCCTCCTTGCCAGGTTCTGGTAGGGGGACAAGGCCCCCACCAGCTCTCCAATAGGTGTATGACACGTGGACAAAAGTCAAAGTGTCAATGGTCAACATTTGACCAGTCAAAGGTCAACTTTTGACCAAAGTCAAAGGACGAGAAATGGCAGGTGACCAAAAATGGCAGGTAATGTCTTACAAAATAAGACAACCCTTTTCTGACTTGGACAAGCTCCAGTCAGACCAAAGTGAAGGCCTCTGATTGAGCACAAACTCCTTTGGCTCAGTCAGGACAACTATTTATGATAGTAAAAGAAGAACGTTAGGTTCAATCGAGTGCTAGCACGATTTTCTTGAACCTAATTGAATCTCATTCAGATCAATTGAACTGGATCAGTTCAATTGATGATCACCAGATTCAAACCCTTGTTTGTGTGACCCAGTTAGGTTCAGTTCTGTATGGTAATGGGATATGTCATGATCTCTATCATCGACATCATCGAAACTCCTTTCGATGGATCAGAACTCTTCTGATTCGAACAGCTAGAATGATCGATCATCTAAATCATTCTAATTGCTCCCAAAATCCACCAGTGACACCTAGCAGTATATGGTGGCAACCCATCAGAGCTGAATGCGAACCTCTTGGTGCAGCTACCTGTGTGATTAAGTTCTTCTATCTTGAGCCCCGATCAGATTAGGGTTAAGGTGAACTCGTCAAACCCTAGTCTCTGTCATATGATGTAATCATTCGATTCAAGTCCGATGTGAAAACCTAAATAGAAACTCTTTCTATTATTTCACTCTGCCATGGCCATGGGCTTCTGGACTTGATTCTCATGATCATCATAGGGCTGCTCCTCTACCACCGAGGTAGATAGATTCCATCTTGATGCAATCCAGTTCCTACAATGAACATGCTATAGCCAACATACACCTCAGGATTCCATATGGCTAGGAGATCGAGTAATGGTGTAGTCAAACTATAACACCCTCAAGGTGAACTGCCGATGCACCTCAGGTCAAAGAACCAGACACACTACTGCAGCATCGAGTCAGTCATTGACGAGAAGGTAGACTTCCTAATGACTACTCGAGGTGGTCACGCTCAGTGCCCTCATTCTCTAACGAGTACCTGTACTCTCGCTCCGGTGTCTCCACACCGTAGACTCAAGACTCATCTACTAAAGAGAAGCGATTGTACACCAACCTTCCGGATCAATCACCATCCTCGTGATGATCCTATGGTCGGAAGCATTTTATGAGTTAATAATGATTATTCATGTCTTAAATTTTCAACTCTTGAAAATATGAATTATCATTACCATTAACTCAAAGGATGTATCACAGACACTAAATACACATATGTGATAGAAAATAACCCATTTTATTGATTTTAGTCAAAATTATAATTTTGCCCCTAGAAGTGTATTACAAGTGTCAGCCAATTCTGGCTTCTAGGGCACATATATCTAACAATCTCCCACTTGTCCTAAAGCCAATTGGCTACAAGTCTAAGTCCCATCTTCTCAAGGTGGGCTTCGATCTTCTGCTGGCCCAACGGCTTTGTAAGTGGGTCTGCCACATTATCTGTGGAGTTGACTCTCTTGACCTCGACGTAACCCTTCTCGAGGTAATCGCGGATGAGGTGGTATCGCCGCTCAATGTGCTTGGATTTCTGGTGAGACCTCGGCTCCTTAGCAAGGGCTATGGCGCCATTGTTGTCGCAGTATAGAGGAATGGCATCTGATGGCATTACTCCAATTTCTGCAGCAAACTTCTTGTACCAGAATGCTTCCTTCGCAGCCTCTGATGCAGCGATATATTCTGCTTCCATGGTGGAATCTGCTATCATGGTTTGCTTGGAAACTCTTCCAGCTGACAGCACCACCATTGCACACAAACAGACTCCCAGATGTCGACTTTCGATCATCTATATCGGACATGAAATCCGAGTCTGTGTATCCCTGGACTTGGAGTTCTCCATTACCAAAGACCAACATCATATCCTTAGTTCTTCTCAAGTACTTAAGGATACATTTCACAGAAGTCCAGTGTTCTTCACCTGGATTTGACTGATATCTGCTTGTGACACTCACAGCATGGGCTATATCAGGTCGTGTACATAGCATGGCATACATGAGGCTCCCTATTGCAGAAGCATAAGGGATCTTGCTCATGCATTCTATTTCCTCAGGTGTGCTAGGGCACATCTTCTTGGAAAGATGAATACCATGTCTGAAGGGTATTAATCCCCTCTTAGAGTTTTCCATACTAAACCTCTTTAGTACTTTCCTCTATGTACATCTTCTGTGAAAGTCCTAGCATCCTATTCGGTCTATCCCTATAGACCTTAATTCCTAGAATAAAGGATGCTTCACCTAGGTCTTTCATGGAGAATTTCTTGGACAACCATATTTTGACTGTTGTCAACATGGGAATATCATTCCCAATAAGGAGGATGTCATCCACGTACAATACGAGGAAGACAACAGCGCTCCCACTGACCTTTTTGAAAGACACATGGTTTCCTCTTCATTTTTGATGAAACCAAATATTTTGATCACATCATTGAAATGAGTGTTCCAGCTCCGAGATGCTTGCTTAAGTCCATATATGGACCTTTGCAGCTTGCAAACCTTGTGATCAGTATCACTGGATGTGAAACCTAGCGGCTGTTCCATATAGATATCTTCCTCAAGATATCCATTCAAGAACGTCGTTTTCACGTCCATTTGCCATATTTCATAATCGAAATAGGCTGCAATGGCAAGCAATGTGCGGATGGATTTTAGCATAGCCACTGGGAAAAGGTATCCTGATAGTCAATGCCTTCGCATTGACTATAACCTTTTGCCACTAGTCTAGCCTTGAATGTCTCCACATTTCCATCTGCACCAATCTTTCTCTTGAAGATCCATTTACACCCAATAGGTACTATACCTTCTGGTGGATCTACCAAGGTCCAGACTTGGTTTGAGTGCATCGAGTCAATTTCTGACTGCATTGCCTCTAGCCATTTCTCGGAGTCGATATCTGATATCGCCTCGTTGTAGGTTTTGGGATCATCACCATGAGCACCATTACCTACGAGGAACATTTTCTCTACTTCCTCTGAAATAATACCTAAGTATCTTTCAGGGGGATGGAAAACTCTTTCCGATCTACGAGGTGGAGGAGGTAGTGTTCTTATTGGCTCAACCTGATTTGGTTCCAATTGGTCCTTAGCTCGTTGTACTTGTGAGACTTTCTCATCAAGCTTAATCTGCTTTCCAATGCCGCTATCTTGAATAAACTATTTTTCAAGAAAGATGGCATGTCGACTCACAATCACATTGTGGTCTTCTGGAATGTAGAAATAGTATCCTAATGACTCTTTAGGATATCCTATGAATCGAGCTCTAAAGGACCTAAACTCTAACTTGTCCGCTTGTTGTCTTTTGACATGAGCCGGACAACCCCAAATTCTGAGATGACTCAGACTTGGTTTCTTACCATGCCATATCTCATACGGTGTGGTAGGAACGGTCTTAGAGGAAACCCTATTCAGTAGATAAATTGAAGTTAACAATGAATGTCCCCAAAGAAAATCAGGAAGGTCTGTGAAGCTCATCATGGATCGAACCATATCCAATAGAGTCCGATTTCTCCATTCTGAAACCCCGTTGAGTTGAGGTGTTCCTGGTGGAGTCCATTGAGAGACTATGCCATTTTCCTTGAGATAGTCTAGGAATTTTCGGCTAAGGTATTCACCTCCTCGATCTGATCGAAGAACCTTAATGGGTTTTTCAGTTTGTTTTTCTACTTCATGTCTGAATTCTTTGAACTTTTCAAAAGCTTCAGACTTGTGTCTCATAAGATACACATACCCATACCTAGACAGATCATCGGTAAAGGTAATGAAGTAGACAAAATTGCCTCTAGCCGGCACATCAAATGGGCCGCACACATCAGTATGTACTAGGGCAAGGAGATCTGTGGCCCTTTCCCCATGTCCCAACAAAAGGGAGTTTAGTCATTTTGCCTTGAAGACAAGATTCACAAGTTGGATATGACTCGGAAGTCAATGGACTCAATAGCCCATTTTTCTCCAATTTGTTGATCCTATCTTCTGCTATATGACCTAATCTCAGGTGCCATAGATATCTGTCATTTGGACTATCCCTAGGTCGTTTGGCATTCACGTTTTGCTCGATAGTTAGAATAGGTACATCAATATGTAGCTGATAAAGACCATTAATAAGGAAAACCATTTGCAATTTTATTTCTTTCATAAAGAATGTTACAATGGTCCTTAAAGAAGGTAATCACATAGCCTTCTAGTGCTAAGCATGAAACAGAAATCAAATTCCTGCTAGCTGCAGGCACATAATAACAGTCTTTCAAAACTAAGTCTAAACCAGATGGTAATCGAAGAGGGTATGTTCCCATGGCTACTGCAGCAACTCTTGCTCCATTACCGATGCGTAGGATCATGTCTCCATCCCTCAGCCTCCTGCTATCCTCAAGACCCTGCATGGAAGTGCACAGATGAGCACTAGAACCAGAGTCAAGCACCCAACTGGATGCAGAAGAAACCGTAAGGTTAGACTCAATAACGAGCATACCTCCAGAAGGACCTTCCTTCTTGTTCTTCAGGGTGGCCAGGTAAGTAGGGCAGTTCCGCTTCCAATGGCCGTCGCTGTTGCAATGGAAAACACTTTTCTTTGACATCGGCCTTTTCTTCGGCTCTGCCTTCTTCTTCTTTGCTCCTTCCACCTTCTGCTTTTTCACAGACTTCTTTTTTTTTTCCATAAGACTTTCTTTTGGAAGAAGTCCATTCCATAGCAAGAACTGAGCCTTTAGAACCTTTCATAGAAAGCTCAGCGGTGACCAGCATATTCATTAATTCGGCCAAGAAATTTTGAAGTTTATGCATGTGGTAATTCATGATGAATTGCCCATATGCATCAGTCAAGGATTGCAGAATAATATCATTCTGCAGATCCAAGTCTAACTTCACACCGAGCTTCTCAAGCTCTTCCATGTCCTTGATCATCATCAGACAGTGATCTTGGACTGACTGCCCATCACGCATCTTAGCCTTAAAAAGTCATTTCGTGACTTGATACTTGGCTGCGCGACTCTGTTCACCAAACATCTCCTATAGGTGAGCCAACATTTGGCGAGCAGTCCCGATATCTTCATGTTGGCGCTGGAGCTCATCAGACATCGAGCCCAACATGTAATATCTGGCCTTATTATCTTCGTCTATCCATTTTTTCAGAGATGCTCTCTGTTCAGTGGATGGACGGGCTGGTAAGGTGGGAGGGTCCTGGTCCAAAACATGGGTTAACTTCTCGAAACCCAAAATGATTTTGTAGTTCCTGAGCCAATCTTTATAATTGGGTCCGGTCAGTCTATGTGTGTCCAGGATACGTGCTAATGGGTTGGACGCAGACATTTTTCTGTAGAGAGTCAAAGATTCTAGTTAGATACTGTAATTATGACTTGACCAATTTATTTAGGAATTTTATTTTTTAAATAAATTAGCTCCCACTATTTTCTTGGATCCCTACACTCCCTCTGTAGAGATGCAAAAATCTCCATGATTAATGATTTCTAGTGGGTGGTGCGGTCTCACCAACTGACTCATCACCTCACCTAACAGTTATTGGTGATGGGTTAGCCAATGAGTGAACAACTCTTGTTCAATGATTCTCTAATCATGGTGCACCCAAACTTGGTCTCTAATTCATGAATCTCACCGTATCCAAATATTGATCCACTCCTTAGTTAAGTCAGACCCACCATTTGCATAGACTGGATTCCTAATTGAGTCTCTCACCGTATCCAAAATATTGAGCCCAACTCATCCTCCAGCCCATAGCATCCAATGCCTAATAGACATGGTTGCATCTTTCGGTGCAACTGAGCCACTGTATCCAGCCGAGAACA
>QRFJ01003735.1:0-54136 GCA_006176705.1 Cocos nucifera | reverse complement strand
ACCACCCCAAAGAGAGAGATAATTAGATTTAAATAAATAATTTTTTTAAAAATTATACTTTAAAAAATAAATAAATAAAATAGAAAGAAGATAACTAGGGTATAGGATTGATGCTCACCAAGCAAATACTTCTGATTCTTTCTATTTCTTTATTATTATCTAACAAAAATAATAAAAAAAATTAGTCAAAATATATTATAAAAAAATAAAACATTTTATTTACAATTATATTTATAAAAAAGATCAAGAGAGTCAAGAATTTTAAATGTCGCTGCCTCTCCGATAATGGTTTGCCTAATCTTGACTGCATTTATCGAAATTATTTTAATAAATTCAAAGAAATTCAAAATACAAAAAAGTAAAATCTTCTCTGGCAATTGGCACCAAAAATCTCTGATAGAACGCGATGTATGTGTTAAGATTACCATAATTTATCATAGTTTAAGTCGCATTCTTCTAAAATCATTGAAAAATGCGAGATAGCGGTGATTGGGATTCGGATCCATAGGAGGTAGTATTTTAGATTTTAAATATCTTTGATTTTTTTTGAAAAGAAAGGTAGAAGAGTTTTTGGGGGATCAAAATGATAGGTCGAAAATAAAAATGATAAAGAAAGCGTTAAAAGTCAGATTTAAACTTGGTACTAAGATCTACTAGTTAGATCTTAGCATCTACTTGCAAAGCAATAATTTAAAGTGCAGAAATTAAAATTATAAAAAAATAAAAAGCAAGAAATTAAAGTGAAAATAAAATTTTTATTAATTAAAATTTAGAATTTAATACATGCATTTTAAAAAGAATAAATAGCCTGATATTGATTTGTGATCAACATGTGCAGAAAGATGGTGTAGAAGCCCGACTCTTCTTCCGTTTCGCACCCGTTTGCTTCGAAGCAGCTTTAACCCATAGCATTGGCTTCGCTCCTATATCAAAGCTTCATCTTGATCGAAGATGTTTGATTCTGAAGGCCTAGGATCCTTTTTTATAGAGCTAGGAGAGCTGATAATTTTCATAAAGCAAATGGACTAGCTTATAAATCGTCAAAATATAAAGAAATTTGAATAAATTTAGAATTCAAATAGCTCTGATATGACTCTGGTAAGTCTAGTGAAATCTGGCCATTCAATAGGAATCCAACGGTCCAAAAATCATTAAAATCGGATGCATATCAGCCCAGATCAGGTCGGATCAATTTCTGACCGTTGGTTTGCGCTTGATGAAGGAAATCTGACCACAAATTGTGCTTCGGGAGTCCTAATCACCGTCGGGAGTATTCTGAACTATTGGATCTTCATCAATTGATTTTTTGGCCATCAGATCACGCCAGATCACTGATAGAATTTGAATAAAACCCAAAAAATCACCACCGCCGTCCGATCTTGACCGCAAACAACCGCAGCCGTCCGATCACGCAATTACTATTCCCATGGACTATGTGGACCGGCTACGTCATGCACCACAACCAATCAGCGCTCTTGTCGCTAGGTGAAAAGACCAAAATACCCTATGAGCTGCGATAAATTTTTGTAGATCCTTTAAGGGTCTAGGTCCGCCACGTGGCAATCTCTGATTCGTCAGTTTCTGCTGAGCTGACAGTCCATGCCTGGATCGTGGACCGATTGATGGCTTAAATGGTTGAGTCGGCTTTGATGGCTTGGCTTGGCTTGGTGGCTCGACTTACGGAGCCGGCTGAGCCATTTTCTTTTTTTTATTTAATTTTTATTTATTTTATATCTTTAAAAATTCATATCTTTTCTATTTTAACTCTGTTTTACTCAAAATTTATTTCGTTGTGATCAAAAAAATGAGCTCTTTCTATTGATAATAAAATTTTATTTTTTTAATTTTTATTATTTTTTTAATTAATTTTTTAATTAATAAAAATATGAATTTTTTAAAAATTATATATAAATTGATTAATAATTTTTAAAAATTAATATAAATTAATTGATAAATTAATATTTTTATTGGTAAATTTATGATGCTTATCAATAAGATAGACATACCCATACCTAAATAGGTCTTTAGTAAATATAATGAAGTAGTAATACCCACCTCTAGTATATGTGTTCGTAGATCCACATACATTAGTATGTACTATTAGATATGTGTGTCCTAGAAGCCAGAATTGGCTGACACTTGTTATACACTTCTAAGGACAAAATTATAATTTTGACTATAAATAATAAAATAAATTATTTTCTATCACAATGTGTATTTAGTGTCAGTGATACATCCCTTGAGTTAATGATAATGATAGTTCTTATTTTCAAAAGTTGAAAATTCAAGACATGAATTTTCATTATTAACTCATAAAATGCTCCTGACTGTAGGATCGTCATGAGGATGGTGATTGATCTGGAAGGTTGGTGTACAATCGCTTCTTTATAGTAGATGAGTCTTGAGTCTATGGTGTAGAGACATCGGAGCGAGAGTACAGATACTCGTTAGAGAATGAGGGCACTGAGCGTGACCACCTCGAGTAGTCATAAGGAAGTCTACCTTCTCGTCGATGATTGGCTCAAGCTGCAGTGGTGTGTCTGGTTTTTTGATCTGAGGTGCATCGATAGTTCACCTTGAGGGTGTTATAGTTTGACTACACCATGACTCGATCTCCTAGCCATTCAGAATCTTGAGGTGTATATTGACATAGCATGTTCATTGTAGAAATTGGATCGCACCAAGAGAAAATCTATCTACCTCGGTAGATGAGGAGCAGCCCTATGATGTTCATGAGAAACAAGTCCATAAGCCCATGACCATGGTAGAGTGAAATAATAGAAAGAGTTTCTATTAAGGTTTTCACATCAGACTTGAATCAAATGATTAAATCATATGATAGAAATTAGGGTTTGATGAGTTCACCTTAACCCTAACTGATCGAGGCTCAAGATAGAAGAACTTAATCATACTGGTAGCTGCATCGAGAGATTCATTTTCAATTTTGATGGATTGCCACCATATACTGCTATGTGTCATTGATGAATTTTGGGAGCAATTAGAATGATTTGGATGATCGATCATTCTAGTTATCTAAATCAGAAAAGTTCTGATCCATCGAAAGATGTTTCGATGATGTCGGTGATAGAGATCGTGACATATCTCATTACCATATGAAACTGAATCTAACTGAATCATACAAATAAGGATTTGAATATGGATATCATTAATTGGACTAACCCAGTTCAATTGATTTGAATAAGATTCAATTAGGTTTAAGGAAATCGTGCTAGCACATGATTGAGCCTAATATTCTTCTTCAAATATCATTTTAAGTTGTCTTGAATGAGCCAAATGTATTTGTGCTCACTCAGATATCTTTACTTGGTCTGACTAAAATTTGTCTAAGTTAGAAAAGGGTTATCTTAATTTATGAGATAAATTTGAGACGACACCTATCATTTTCTGTCACCTGCTAATTCTTATCTTTTGATTTTGGTCAAACGTTGACCTTTGATACTTAGACATCTGTCCATATGTCATGCACTCATAGGAGATTGATTTTGGACCAATCAACCTACTAAAAAGTAGATGGACTAGGGGTTCATGCCTAGGGAGGTGTGCACCCATTGATAGAGGCGCCCGGAGTCCCATACAGATGGGACTCCAGTTACTTTGGGGTTTCTACCTAGGTGGCACCAAAGATTAGACTTTGACCTATCTTAGGCACTATCTAAGGATGATTTAGAGAGGCTCTTATCTGATTGGATCAGGTGATGTCATCCCACCAATCAGATTTAGATCTAACTGCACGAAGTGAAGTGATTGGCCGAGATGATGTGGCACAACATGGCGCAGCAGGGTCTATATAAATCCTGTCTGCGCCTAGTTTCAGGGAGCTTAAACCATTGCCCATGCCACAAGGCTGCCCCTCTCCCTTCTCCATGCCATCTTCATGTCTCCTCTCTCCTCTCTATGCCCAAGAGGATTTGGGCTCCAATTTGGTGCGATCCAAGCAAGAGAAAGGTGACAAGAAAGGAAGAAGGCAGCACTGCTGCAAGAGATGATACCCAATCTTCAAAAGGAGTTTTGAAGATCCTCCAAATAAGATCCAGATCTGATATTTGAAAAAATGATAAAGGAGAAGATCTCTAGATCCAACCTAAGTAGATACTGATAGAGATCAGGTACTTACGTGGCTAGATCCAGAACCTCAGGCAATCAGCAAGATCATCACAGGATAATCTGATTACCCAACAACAAGGTACAAAATTAAATCTATTTTATTTTTTTTTTTTTATTAGATCTATAAAATTAGATTTGAAATGTCTCAAATTTGATCTAGATTTAAAAGAAAAATTTTTTGACATATCTCTCTTGATCCAATCAGATCTGAACGAACCTGACCCAAAAAATTAGGATTTTTTCTTCAACTGATATCAGAGCCAAGTTCTCATAAATTATTTAGATCTCATTTAAATTTATTCTTGATCTAATAATTAGGTAATTTTATATATCACATGAGATATGATTAGATCTAAAATTAAAAAAATTAAAATTAAATAATTTAGATCTAAGCTCTACAAGATGCCTGACTAGTTGTAGAATTGAATTATTTAATGTATAGTCTTGCATGATCATAATTTAATTTGATTAAGTTATAATTTTAGATCAATTTATTTACTATTTTTTGATGTTATAAATATTATGATATAAAAAATAAAAAATAAAATTATTTAATTTTTGGTTCATATGAGATATGATGAATGCATGTTTAGACTAGTTATAGAATAGTTCTACATAATTATCTAGAATAGAATTTATTTTGATGTGATTAATTTAAATTTAATTTTTTAAATGATTATGAGATAATTTAGATCTAAAAATATACATGATATGATACATGAGATGCATGCAAAATATGCTTATAGTTAGATCAATTTTTATATATGAGATATATAATGTAGATCTAACTAGTTTTGTAGTTTTTATATTTCTGATTAAGGCATTCCCCTTGACTGTCCGATCATAAGAATAAAGTAGGATTTACATGCCCTCTCCTTTCATTTGATGGGGTGTTCTTATGATGTGTAGGGATGCTGTGCATTCATCATTAATTAGAAATCAAGAACTTATTTTCTGCAAAATCCTAGATTCTGAAATCCTAGGATTTTATTTACATGTTTTATTTTTGAATCCTAAACTTAATTAAGAATTAAGATTATAAAATATGTTAGATCTAAAATTAAAAATTTAAGATCTAAGATATATTCATAAAATTGGATTTGGACTTGGGTAGCTTAATTAGATCTAAGCGGTTGATCAAACCAAATCAAGAGTTGGTTAGATGGAATCAAGAGTACTTAAATTGACCAACCTAATAGGATTAAGTCTGGGTCAAGATCGAGTCACGTAAGCGATCGATCAAGCTAAGACCTAATTAGGCTCAATGGTTAGAGTCTGGATTGTAGGCTAACCTGATTAGTTCTAGCTCAATAATTTAGTATCTAAGATAAGTTTGGTAGATATGACAGACTGATTTTTAATTGAAAGCTACTCGATTCGAATGCGTTCTTATCGAGTTAATGGCATATCCCTTCTATCAGTCTCACTTACCTGATCATATTTGTTGGCTCAGCCTGATCTGAGGTGGCCAATAATCCGAGCTAACCCATGCCACTTGGTTAGTCATAATAGTTATGACTATGTCAAGTCTAGTTTAATGAGACCTAAATCAAATCTCCCTAAGAAAAGATTAAGTCTAAGGTCTTCCACCATTGTAGATGTAAGGGCCCTTCCCGAGGTTGATTGTTCTCAACTGGTTACAGTGGTTCAGTTGCACCGGAAAGATGCAACCATGTCTATTAGGCATTGGATGCTATGGGCTGGAGGATGAGATTGGGCTCAATATTCTGGATACGATGAGAGACTCAATTAGGAATCCAATCTATGCAAATGGTGGGTCTGACTTAACTAAAGAGTGGATCAATATTTCGGGCATGGTGAGATTCATAAATTAGAGACTAAGTTTGGGTGCACCATGATTAGAAAATCATTAAACAAGAGTTGTTCACTCATTGGCTAACCCATCACTAATAACTGTTAGGTGAGGTGATGAGTCAGTTGGTGGGATCGCACCATCCACTAGAAATCATTAATCATGGAGATTTTCGCATCTCTACAGAGAGAGTGTAGGGATCCAAAAAAATAGTAAGAGCTAATTTATTTAAAAATAAAATTTTTAAATAAATTGATCAAGTCTTAATTACAATATCTAACTAGAAACTTTGACTCTCTATAAAAAAATATCTACGTCCAACCCACTAGCATGTATCTTGGACACCCATAGACTAATCGAACCCAATTATAAGGATTGGCTCTAAAACTTCAAAATCATTTTGGATTCTAAAAAGTTAACTTGTATATTGGACCAGGACCCTCCCATCTTACCAGCTCGTCCATCTACTGAATAGAGAGCGTCTCTTGACAAGTGGACGGACGAAGATAACAAGGCCAGATACTATATGTTGAGCTCAATGTCTGATGAGCTTCAGCACCAACATGAAGATATCACGACTGCCTGCCAAATGTTGGCTCACCTACAAGAGATGTTTGATGAATAGAATTGCACAGCCAAGTATCAAGTCACTAAATGACTATTCAAGACTAAAATACGTGATGGACAGTCAGTCTAAGATCATTATCTAATGATGATCAAGGATTCGAAAGAGCTTGAGAAGCTTGAAGTGAAGTTGGACCTGGATCTGCAGAATGATATAATTCTACAATCTTTGATTGATGCATATGGGCAATTCATCATGAACTACCATATGCATAAACTTCAAAATTTTTTGACCGAGCTTATGAATATGCTGGTTACTACTGAGCTTTCTATGAAAGATTCTAAAGGCTCAATGCTTGCTATGGAATGGACTTCTTCCAAGAGAAAGTCTTTTAAAAAGAAGAAGAAGTCTATGAAAAAGCACAAGGTGGAAAGAGGAAAGAAGAAAAAGGCAGAGCTAAAGAAGATGGCTGCTGACAAAGAAAAGTATTTCTATTGTAACACTGATGGCCACTGAAAGCAGAACTGCCCTACTTACCTGGCCATCCTGAAGAATAAGAAGGAGGCAGATCCTTCTGGAGGTATGCTCGTTATTGAGTCTAACCTTACGATTTCTTCTGCATCCAGTTGGGTGCTTGACTTTGGTTCTAGTGCTCATTTGTGCACTTCCATGTAGGGTCTTAAGAATAGCAGAAGGCTGAGGGATGGTGAGATGATCCTACACATCGAAAATGGAGCAAGAGTTGCTATTGTAACTGTGGAAACATACCCTCTTCGACTACTATCTGGTTTAGACTTAGTATTAAAAGATTGTTATTATGTGCCTGCAGCAAGCAGAAATTTGATTTCTATTTTATGCCCAGCACTAGAAGGGTATGTAATTAGTTTTCTTAAGAACCATTGTAACATTCTTTATAAAAATAATAAAATTGCAAGTTATTTCCTTATTAACGATCTTTATTAGTTACATATTGATGTACCTATTTTTAATATTAAGCAAAATGTGAATGCCATGAAACGACCTAGGGATAGTCTAAATGATAGGTATCTATGGAACCTAAGACTAGATCATATAGCAGAAGATAGGATTAATAAATTGGAGAAAATCGAGCTATTGAGTCCGTTGACTTCCAAGTCATATCTAATTTGTGAATCTTGTCTTCATGGCAAAATGACTAAGCTCTCTTTTGTAGGGCATGGAGAAAGGGCCATGGATCTTCTTGTCCTAGTACATACTGATGTATGCGGCCCATTTGATGTGCTAGTTAGAGACAACTTTATCAACTTCATAACCTTTACCGATGATTTATCTAGGTATGGATATATATATCTTATGAGACACAAGTCTGAAGCTTTTGAAAAATTTAAAGAATTCAGACATGAAGTAGAAAAGCAAACTGAGAAACCCATTAAGGTTTTTTGATCAGATCGAGGAGGTGAAAACCTTAGTCATAATTCCTAAACTATCTCAAGAAAAATGGCATAGTCTCTCAATGGGCTCCATCTAAAACACCTTAACTCAATGGGATTTCAGAATGGAGGAATCAGATCCTATTAGATATGGTCTGATCCATGATGAGCTTCACAAGCCTCCCTGATTTTCTTTGGGGACATAGTTTATTAACTGCAATATACGTACTAAATAGGGTTCCTTCTAAAATCGTTCCTACCATACCATATGAGATATGGTATGGTAAGAAACCAAGTCTGAGTCATCTCAGAATTTAGGGTTGTCCGACTCATATCAATAAGCGGACAAGTTTGACTTTAGATCCTTTAGAGCTCGATTTATAGGATATCCTAAAGAGTCATTAGGATATTATTTCTACATTCCAGAAGATCACAATGTGATTGTGAGTCGACATGCCATTTTTCTTAAAAAATAGTTTATTCAAGATAGCGGCATTGGAAAGTAGATCAAGCTCGAGGAGAAAGTCTCACAAGAGCAATGAGCTAAGGATCAAATGGAACCAAATCAGGTTGAGCCAATACAATCACTACCTCCTCTATCTTGTAGATCGGAAAGAATTTTCCATTCCCCTGAGAAGATACTTAGGTATATTTCAGAGGAAAATAGAGAAAATATTCCTCATAGGTAATGGGGTTCATGGTGATGATCCCAAAACCTATAACGAGGCGATATCAGATATCGACTCCGAGAAATGGTTAGAGGCAATGAAGTCAGAAATTGACTCGATGCACTCAAACCAAGTCTGGACCTTGGTAGATCCACCAGAAGGTATAGTACCTATTGGGTGTAAATGGATCTATAAGAGAAAGATTGGTGCAGATGGGAATGTAGGAGACATTCAAAGCTAGATTAGTGGCAAAAGGTTATAGTCAATGCGAAGGCATTGACTATCAGGATACCTTTTCACCAGTAGCTATGCTTAAATCCATCCGCATATTGCTTGCTATTGCAGCCTATTTTGATTATGAAATATGGCAAATGGACGTAAAAATGGCATTCTTAAATGGATATCTTAAGGAAGATATTTATATGGAACAGCCGTTGGATTTCACATCCAGTGATACTGATCACAAAGTACGCAAGCTGCAAAGATCCATATATGGACTTAAGCAAGCATCTCGGAGCTGGAATACTCGTTTCAATAATATGATCAAATTGTTTGGTTTCATCAAAAATATAGAGGAACTATGTGTCTTCAAAAAGGTCAGTGGGAGCGCTGTTGTCTTCCTCATATTGTATGTGGATGATATCCTTCTTATTGGAAATGATATTCCCATGTTGACCACCGTTAAAATATGGTTATCCAAAGAATTCTCCAAGAAAGATCTAAAAGAAGCATCGTATATTCTAGAAATTAAGGTCTATAGAGATAGATCACATAGGATGCTAGGACTTTCATAGAAGATGTACATAGAGGAAGTGTTAAAGAGGTTTAGCATGGAAAATTCTAAGAGGGGTTTGGTATCCTTCAAACATGGCATTCATCTTTCCAAGAAGATGTGCCCTAGCACACCAGAGAAAATAGAACGCATGAGCAAAATCTCTTATGCTTCAACAATAGGGAGCCTCATGTATGCCATGTTATATACACGACCTGATATAGCCCATACTGTGAGTGTCACAAGCAGATATCAGTCGAATCTAGGTGAAGAACACTAGACTTCTGTGAAATATATCCTTAAGTACTTAAGAAGAACTAAGGATATGTTATTGGTTTTTGGTAATGGAGAACTCTAAGTCCAGAGATATATAGACTCGAATTATGTGTCCGATGTAGATGATCGAAAGTCGACATCTGAAAATCTGTTTATGTGTAATGGTGGTGCTGTCAGTTGGAAGAGTTTCAAGCAGATAGTGATAGTAGATTCCACCATAGAAGCAGAATACATCGCCACATCAGAAGCTACGAAGGAGGCATTCTGGTATAAAAAGTTTGCCGTAGAGATCAGAGTGATGCCATCAGATACCATTCCTCTATACTGCGACAATAATGGTGCCATAGCCCTTGCTAAGGAGTTGAGGTCTCATCAAAAATCCAAGCACATCGAACGGCGATACCACCTCATCCGCGATTATCTCAAGAAGGGTTACGTCGAGGTCAAGAGAGTCGACTCCATAAATAATGCGACGAACCCACTTACAAAGCCATTGGGCTAGCAGAAGATTGAATTCCACCTTGAGAAGATGGAACTTAGATTTGTAGCCAATTGGCTTTAGGTCAAGTGGGAGTTTGTTAGATATGTGTGCCCTAAAAGCAAGAATTGGCTTACACTTGTTATACACTTCTAAGGGCAAAATTATAATTTTAATTATAAATAATAAAATAGATTATTTTCTATCATAATGTATATTTAGTGTCTGTGATACATCTCTTGAGTTACGGGTAATGATAATTCTTATTTTCAAGAGTTGAAAATTTAAGACATGAATTTTCATTATTAACTCATAAAATGCTTTCCGATCCGTAGGATCATCATGAGGATGGTGATTGATCCAGAAGGTTGGTGTACAATCGCTTCTTTTAGTAGATGAGTCTTGAGTCTATGGTGTGGAGACACGGAAGCGAGAGTACAGGTACTCGTTAGAGAATGAGGGCACTGAGCGTGACCACCTCGAGTAGTCATTAGGAAGTCTATCTTCTCGTCGATGACTGACTCGAAGCTGCAGTGGTGTGTCTGATTCTTTGACTGAGGTGCATCGGCAGTTCACCTTGAGGGTGTTATAGTTTGACTACACCATGACTCGATCTCCTAGCCATTCAAAATCCTGAGGTGTATGTTGGCTATAGCATGTTCATTGTAGGAATTGGATTGCACTCAAGATGGAAAATCTATCTACCTCGGTAGATAAGGAGCAGCCCTATGATGATCATGAGAATCAAGTCCATAAGCCCATGGCCATGGCAGAGTGAAATAATAGAAAGAGTTTCTATTAAGGTTTTCACATCGGACTTGAATCGAATGATTAAATCATATGATAGAAACTAGGGTTTGATGAGTTCACCTTAACCCTAACTGATCGAGGCTCAAGATAGAAGAACTTAATCACACAGGTAGCTGCACCAAGAGGTTTCATTTTCAGCTTTTGATGGGTTGCCACCATATACTGCTAGGTGTCACTGGTGGATTTTGGGAGCAATTAGAATGATTTGGATGATCGATCATTCTAGCTGTTCGAATCAGAAAAGTTCTGATCCATCGAAAGGATGTTTCGATGATGTCGATGATAGAGATCATGATATATCTCATTACCATACAGAACTGAACCTAACTGGATCACACAAACAAGGGTTTAGATCTGGATGATCATCAATTGGACTAACCAGTTCAATTGATTTGAATAAGATTCAATTAGGTTCAAGAAAATCGTGCTAGCACATCGATTGAACCTAACGTTCTTCTTCAATTATCATTTTAAATTGTCCTCAAACTGAGCCAAATGTGTTTGTGCTCACTCAGAGTACCTTTACTTGGTCTGACTGAGCTTGTCTAAGTTAGAAAAGGGTTGTCTTATTTGTAAGACAACACCTGCCATTTTTCATCTATTTTTTCTTTTGACTTTGGTCAAACGTTACTTTGACTTAAATCTGCCATTGCTCACCTAAAAGTTGATTTGGATGCAATTGTTAGATATATGTGCCCTAGAAGCCAGAATTGGCTGACACTTGTAATACACTTCTAGGGGCAAAATTATAATTTTGACTAAATCAATAAAATGGGTTATTTTCTATCACATATGTGTATTTAGTGTCTGTGATACATCCTTTGAGTTAATGGTAATGATAATTCATATTTTCAAGAGTTGAAAATTTAAGACATGAATAATCATTATTAACTCATAAAATGCTCCCGACCATAGGATCATCATGAGGATGGTGATTGATCCGGAAGGTTGGTGTACAATCGCTTCTCTTTAGTAGATGAGTCTTGAGTCTACGGTGTGGAGACACCGGAGCGAGAGTATAGGTACTCGTTAGAGAATGAGGGCACTGAGCGTGACCACCTCGAGTAGTCATTAGGAAGTCTACCTTCTCGTCAATGACTGACTCGATGCTGCAGTAGTGTGTCTGGTTCTTTGACCTGAGGTGCATCGGCAGTAGTTCACCTTGAGGGTGTTATAGTTTGACTACACCATTACTCGGTCTCCTAGCCATATGGAACCCTGAGGTGTATGTTGGTTACAGCATGTTCATTGTAGGAACTGGATAGCATCAAGATGGAATCTATCTACCTCGGTGGTAGAGGAGCAGCCCTATGATGATCATGAGAATCAAGTCCAGAAGCCCATGGCCATGGCAGAGTGAAATAATAGAAAGAGTTTCTATTTAGATTTTCACATTGGACTTGAATCGAATGATTACATCATATGACAGAAACTAGGGTTTGACGAGTTCACCTTAACCCTAACTGATCGAGGCTCAAGATAGAAGAACTTAATCACACAGGTAGCTGCACCAAGAGGTTCGCATTCAGCTCTGATGGGTTGCCACCATATACTGCTAGGTGTCACTGGTGGATTTTGGGAGCAATTAGAATGATTTAGATGATCGATCATTCTAGCTGTTCGAATCAGAAGAGTTCTGATCCATCGAAAGGAGTTTCGATGATGTCGATGATAGAGATCATGACATATCCCATTACCATACAGAACTGAACCTAACTGGGTCACACAAACAAGGGTTTGAATCTGGTGATCATCAATTGAACTGATCTAGTTCAATTGATCTGAATGAGATTCAATTAGGTTCAAGAAAATCGTGCTAGCACTCGATTGAACCTAACGTTCTTCTTTTACTATCATAAATAAGTTGTCCTGACTGAGCCAAAGGAGTTTGTGCTCAATCAGAGGCCTTCATATGGTCTGACTGGAGGTTGTCCAAGTCAGAAAAGGTTGTCTTATTTTGTAAGACATTACCTGCCATTTTTGGTCACCTGCCATTTCTTGTTCCTTTGACTTTGGTCAAAAGTTGACCTTTGACTGGTCAAATGTTGACCATTGACACTTTGACTTTTGTCCACATGTCACGCACCTATTGGAGAGCTGGTGGGGGCCTTGTCCCCCTGCCAGAAACCTGGCAAGGAGGAGGGCACGCCACCCTTGGCGTGTGCCCAAGTTGGAGGCGCCTAGGAGTCCCTTGTTGGACAGGGACTCCATCTCCTTTTTGGATTCCAATTAGAGTTCTCCTAAGAACCAACTTTGACTGGTCTTAGGCACCCTCTAAGGAGGAATCCAGGGGACTCTATTCCCACCAATCAGATTTAGATCTGATTTCACAAAGGGTTGTGATTGGTTGGGAAGAAGAGGAGTTGGATCACAGATAGTCTATAAATAAGACCCTGCGCCCAACTCAAATTAATGAATGATTAAGGAATTGAAATTCCCACGCCCCAAGGCTGCCTCTCCCTCCTCCTTCCATGCCAAAGCTCTTCTCCCTCTCCTCTCCACGTCCAAAAGGATTTTTGGACTTGGTTGGTGCAATCCAGATCAGAGAAAGGCGACTGAAAGCTAGAAGGCTGCGCTGCTGCAAAGGACAACTGCTGATCTTCAAAAGAGTTTTTGAAGATCCTCCAGATCTGATTTTTGGAGATGTGATAGAGAAGAAGAGGATCTCCAGATCCAGCCGAGTGGATACCGATAGAGGCCAGGCACTTGCGTGGCTAGATCCAGAACCTTCCGCTGCTTACAGGATCATCAACGGGTAATAGGATTACCCACTTCAAGGTAAATTAAATTTGATTTAATTTAATTTAATTTTATTTTTATTAAATAATAAGAATCAGATCTGAAACATCTCAAGATCTGATTAGGATCAAGAGAAAAATTTTTGAAATATATCTCTTGATCCGATCAGATCTGAACGAACCTGGTCCGGGAAATCAGATTTTCCTTCAACTGGTATCAGAGCCAAGGTTCTAAAAATATTTAGATCTAATTTTAAATTTATTTTAATTAGAAAATAAGTGATTTCAGATGTCACATGAGATGTGATCAGATCTGAAATTAGAAAAAATTAAAATTAAATGATTTGGATCTAAGATTAGAAAATATGCATGACTAGTTCTAAAATAGAATAGTTCTATAGAATAGTCTTGCATGTTTTTGCAATTTAATTTGATTAAATCATATTTTAGATCTATTTATTTACTATTTTTTGATATTATAATTATTATAATAATATCTAAAAAATAGCAAATAAAAATTATTTAATTTTAAACATCATATGAGATATGATTGATGCATGTCTAGACTAGTTGTAGAATAGTTCTACATAATTGTCTAGATTAGAATTTATTTTGATTAGATCAATTTAAATCTAATTTTTTAGATTATTATGAGATAATTTAGATTCTGAAAATATGCATGATTCGATACATGAGATGTATGCAAAATATGCCATGATTAGATCTAATTTGTATATGAGATATATGATATAGATCTAAAATTTTTGTAGTATTGATGTTCCTGATTAAGGCGTTCCTCTTGGCCGTCCGGTCATAAGAACGAAGAAGGGTTTAAAGGCCCTCTCTTTCCATTCGATGGGTGTTCTTATGATGTGTAGGGGTGCTGCGTGTTCGTCCTTAATCAGAAATCCAAAACTTACTTTCTGCAAAACCCTAGATCCTGAAACCCTAGGATTTATTGTGCATATTTTGTTTATGAACCCTACTTAATTAAGAATTAAGATTATGAAATATTAATTAGGTCTAAAATTGAGAATTTCAGATCTAAGACATATTCATAATACTGGGTTCGGGCTTGGGTAGCTCAATTAGGTCTAAGCGGTTGATCAAACCGAATCAAGAGTTGGTTAGATGGGGATCAACAATGCTTAAATTGACCAGCCTAATAGGATTAAGTCTGGGTCAAGATCGAGTCACGATCAAGCAAGACCTAATTAGGCTCAGAGGTTAGAGTCTGGATTGTAGGCTAACCCAATTGGTTCTGGCTCAACAATTTCACGTTTAAATCATTGAAATAATATAACATAAAATCCTAGCATTATAGGATTCAATTACATGATTAAGGGCATAGCCTATTAAATTCAAAAAATAAAATATCAAAGAACTAACATTTAATCATATCAACAGTGACTACTAGATCAGAATCTAGGACATGTAATAGGGAGATTAGATCATCCTGGTACTTTTGGAATCTTGAGTTTTTGAAACTCAGTTGATATGGTGCCTGAGAGGTTCTCTAAAGCCACACAGTGTGTTCGATCTCTACAAGTTGGTCCACTATGAGCCTTCGATTTGTAAATCTGAAGTTCAATATCCGAAAATCAACACAGCATGCTAGTACATGTGCTGATCCCTTCCTCCAATGGTCAAATTTGGATCTTACTTTCCTTCAAAGCTGGACTCTCCAACTTTCTGAAGTTTAAGAAAAATGATTCGTGATGCTGAGACACCTCTCAACACTCACAAAGATGAGGAAATAGAGTGGGAGAAAAAAACTAGAAGAAGATCCTCTTTCTTCTTCTTTTCTTCTCTTACCAAAGCATCTTGATTGCAGTGCCTTTACAAAATAACCATGTCCTAGACTTCTCTCGTAGAATTTTTCATCCCCAAAATGACCTCTTTCTCATATGTGTTGAATCCATGAAAAAATAGTGTCAAAAATTCATTTAATATAAGAAGAATGAGGAATCCTTGACTAGTGTCAAAGACCTAGTCAAGGATTATCCAAACAGGGCTGAGACTTGGTTGGGCACCCCTCTCGTTATTTTTTACGTGGAACTACCAGGGAATGTTGCAAAAAAGGCCTCTAAAAATCAGTAAAAATTTAGAGAAAAAAATGAGATGTGGGCCCATTAAAATTAGGAGAGTTTTGGTGGTCTCAAAAAAACTCTATCTCATAGAGTTCTAAATCAATTTCAACAAACATCAGCTTTTTGACTTGATCAAACAGTCTAGAATACTTATATTTTGAAGATAAAGAGGCAAGGGGCATCGGTGAGGCATCTGGAGAGAAAATTTTCATGAAAAAATCAACAAAAAAATGGCTGTGGGGCATTGGCTAGGTCGCGCATGGAAACATAGGAGTTCCTAGTTCAACTTGGACTCCTAGTTTTGACTTTGGCCCAACTTGATCTTTGGACAAATATTTAAAATTATGATTTATTTGAATCCAATTAGATTAAGTCTTAGCTCCAACAATAGCCTAATTAAATCTAATTAATTAAATTTAAACTTAATTATTTTTTAATCAAATTAAAAATTGGGTTATACAAGTCCTTAATTGAACTAGGGCTAGTTCTTCTCTTGCAATTTGCTCATCCAATAAACCAATTGGAACTTAGATCCAATCCAAGTCCAACTAAATCTAATTAAATTATATTTAATTTAGGACTTCAATCTCAGCCTCTAGCTTAAATTTAAATTTAAATCAATTAGCAATCAAATTGCTAAAAATCCTCCTACAATACTTGAAACTAGTCAAACATTAACGTATGAATTTTTATGTTAGATATATTGTGCCCTAAAGCCAGGAATTGGCTGACACTTGTAATACACTTCTAGGGCAAAATTATAATTTTGACTATAATTAATAAATGGGTTATTTTCTATCACATATGTGTATTTAGTGTCTGTGATACATCCTTGAGTTAATGGTAATGATAATTCATATTTTCAAGAGTTGAAAATTTAAGACATGAATAATCATTATTAACCTCATAAACAAGCTTCCGACCATAGGATCATCACGAGGATGGTGATTGATCCGGAAGGTTGGTGTACAATCGCTTCTCTTTAGTAGATGAGTCTTGAGTCTACGGTGTGGAGACACCGGAGTGAGAGTAAGGGACTCGTTAGGAACGAGGGCACTGAGCGTGACCACCTCGAGTAGTCATTAGGAAGTCTACCTTTCTCTCAATGACTGACTCGATGCTGCAGATGTGTCGGTTCTTTACCTGAGTGAATCGGCAGTTCACCTTGAGGGTGTTATTAGTTGACTACACCATTACTCGGTTCCTAGCATAAAACCCTAGTGTATGTGGCTATAGCATGTTCATTATAGGAACTGGATGCATCAAGATGAATCTATCTACCTCGGTGGTAGAGGATCAGCCCTATGATAATCATGAGAATCAAGTCATGAAATCCATGGCCATGGCAGAGTGAAATAATAGAAAGAGTTTCTATTTAGAGTTTTCACATTGGACTTGAATCGAATGATTACATCAATATACAGAGACAGGTTTGAGAGTTCACCTTAACCTAATTGATGGGGCTCAAGATAGAAGAACTAATCACAAGGTAGCTGCACCAAGAGATTCACTTCTTCTTCTTATTCTTCTTCCCTTTCTTAAAGGGTCGAGAACCAAAAGATGAACCTTCTACTAAGTTTACGGACTCCTTGCAGAGCTAGTGATCCTTCTCAAAATTTTGAAGCAATCCCAGTAACCTGTGGTAGTTAACTTTAGGCTTTGTCATTCTATAATAAGTAAAGAATGGGGGATATGATTTGGGTAATGAGTTCAAAATCGCATCTTTCCTAGTTGCTCGTGCAAGAAAAATCCGAGCTTGCTCAAACACTCCATTAGCTCGATCATGTACAATACATGATCAGTGACTGAAGCTCCATCCTCATCTTGGCATTGAAGATGGCATAACTAGACTTATGCCTCTCAATGTCATCGGGTGTACCAAAAGACTCGTTCAACACTTAAAGCATGTCTTCTGGTTAAGCTGACTCAAATCTGTGACTGAACTCATCACTCATGACAGCCAACATAATGCAACGCACCATGATTCGATCATTGAGCCACTTCTGGTAAGTGTCTTTGATCATTCCATATGCATTGGATGCTGGCTCCTCAAGTACCAGATCTGTCAATACATACAGAATCCGTTCATACTCCAGGACAATCTTCAACTTTCGATATTAGTTATCGAAGTTGGGTCCCACCAGCTTACCATTGTCTAACAATGATCAGAGCAAAAGAAAAGTGGCCATGTCTGCATAAAGAAAAAATAAAATCTAATTAATAATTGATTCATTAAATCTAAAGATTTAGACTTCTAATCAAAAGATTCTCTCACTATTTTATTCGAATTGGTAGCCTTTACCTTCAATTCGAAAAATTATCCTAATTCCTTAGTGGTACTAAAATCCATATAAACCGCATACAAGCCCAACTTTGGTTGGTCAATCATGTATATTTAAGGATAGGTTCATAATCAATTATTTCTCTAAATAATTTTTAGTAATTTAATTTTGCCCCAATCCCTAACTAGGAAGCTTTGATCTCCACTAAAAAGGTCTGATTAGGTCCAACCATTAACATGACCATACTTGGTCCATCTAACTAATGAATGATTAAGTCCAACTTTGGTTGGTCAACCTAACCACTATTTAGATAGATGCGGTCAAAAAATCATATTATGAATAATAATTCTATTAGCCGATAAGCACCAGGCCTTTGGACCTCAAATGATTATCAAACTAATAGACCCATTATCATCTACTTAATGGGAGGCTATGATCTAATTATCATCATAACTATTTCATTTTTAGGACCTAATAATTTTAGAAGATTTAACTAATTTGATTTAAAGAAGATAGAGAGAATGAGCCAGCCAATTTCGATCCTCCCACTGACTTCATCAAGTCAGATAAAAAAAGAACCTAATTCAAATCGATATTAGGAGCACCTAAATCAATCACACTGATTTACCTAATTGACTTGGGTGAGCCTAAATCACCAAGTGATCTAATCAAAATCTAATTCACTAGATGGTCAGGTAAGTGAGATCAGTGGAAGGGATATGCCATTAACTCGTCAAAGACCAAATCAGTGCGAGTAGCTCTCAATTAAAAATCACTAGTCAAACTACCAAACTTATCTTAGACACCATCTGGTTCATTAGTTTCAACCTAACCAACCTAATAATTTTTGGCTCGACCGCATAGCTAGGAATTAAGTCAATCTTGGTTCTCGTTAAAGACATGGACTTAACCAACTACAACTATTGTAATTGATCTAGAGAATTCTTGACCTAATCTAAGATAACTATTGATTAGATTTATTCAATTCTCTAATTAAGTCCATTCTTTAATCTAACCTTAGGTCTAATTCAATTAATGGATCTAATTTTCACTAACCCATTAATCCAATGTGTTATGATTTATGTCTTAGGATCTTCAATTCACAATCCTAGATCCTAATCAATCAATTCTTAATTCTTAATTCTTAATTAAGTTTTGGACTAAGAGTTAGGGTTCGACATTTCAAAAATGATTTTCATATTTATAAAAGATTTTTGGAACATGGTTCTATCAATCAGTTGCATGTTTGATTCATAATCAATATGCACATATAACAAACATGAAAACTATTTTAGATCTAATCTAATCATGCTCATAAAATTAAAACTATTTCAATTCTAATTAATCATAAATCATCTTATATCAGGTCTAACACATTTATGATAAAAAAAATTAGATCAAAACTCTTTTAATTGGATCAAAAAAAATTTTAGATCTAATCTAAAATTTTATGATCAAAATTTTAGATCTGCATGCACTAGGACAACCTCTCCATTGTAAAGAATAAATCTTACAACAGGACAACCTTACAGCACGTGCAATCTAAAATTTTATTTTTAGATTTAATCATTTAATTATAAATTAGATCTAACCTAAAAATATAATCTAATCATGCATAAATTATGTAATAAATGAACCTAGGCTTTGATACTAATTGAAGGAATCGATCTAGGGTTCTAGGGTTAGCTTTTAAAAAAATTTTCAAAATTATAGCAGAAGAAGTGAATTAATCACGTTAAATCATGAATAATATAACATAAAATCCTAGATATAGGATTCTATTACATGATTAAGGCATGCTATTAAATCAAAAAATAAAATATCAAAAGAACTACATATTAATCATATCAACAGTAGACTACTCTAGATCAGATCTAGACATGTAATAGGGAGATTAGATCATCCTTACTTTTGAATCTTGAGTTTTTTAACTCGTTGATATGGGCCTGAGATGGTTGCTCTAAGCCACACATGTGTTCGATCTCTACAAGTTGTCCATATGAGCCTTCGATTGTAGATCTGAAGTTCAATATCCGAAAATCAACACAGCATGCTAGTACATGTGCTGATCCTCCTCCAATGGTCAATTTGGATCTTCTTTCCTTCAAGCTTGGACTCTCCAACTTTCTGAAGTTAAGAAAAATGATTCGTGATGCTGAGACACCTCTCAAACACTCACAAAGATGGAGGAAATAGAGTGGGAGAAAAAAACTAGAAGAAGATCCTCTTCTTCTTCTTTCTTCTCTTACCAAAGCATCTTGATTGGTGCCTTTACAAAATACCATGTCCTAGACTTCTCTCGTAGATTTTTCATTCCCCAAATGACCTCTCTCATATGTGTAATCCATGAAAAAATAGGTCAAAATTCATTTTATATAAGAAGATATAGAGGAATCCTTGACTAGGTCAAATACCTAGTCAAGGATTATCCAAACAGGGCTAGACTTGGTTGGGCACCCCTCCTTTATTTTTTACGTGGACTACCAGGGAATGTTGCACAAAAAGGCCTCTAAAAATCATAAAAATTTGAGAGAAAAAATAGGGATGTGGGCCACATAAAATAGGAAGGAGTTTTGGTTTCTCAAAACTCTATCTCATAGAGTTTAAATCAATTCAAACTCAGCTTTTGACTTGATCATAACATCTAAATACTATATTTGAGATAAAGAGAGCAAGGGGGCATGCGTGAGCATCTGGAGAGAAATATTTTCATGAAAAAATCCAACAAAAATGGCATGGGGGGCATTGGGGCTAAGGTGGCGCATGGACATAGGAGTCCTAGTCTCACTTGGACTCCTAGTTTGACTTGGCCCAACTTGATCCTTGGACCAAATTAAATTATGATTTATTTAATCCAATTAGATTAAGTCTTAGTCCAACTAATAGCCTAATTAAATCTAATTAAATTAAATTTAAACTTAATTTAATTTTTTAATCAAATTAAAAATTGGGTTGATACAAGTCCTAATTGAACTAGGGCTAGTTCTTTCTTGCAATTTGCTCATCCAATAAACCAATTGGACTTGATCCAATCAAGTCCAAACTAAATCTAATTAAATTATATTTAATTAGACTTAATCTCAGTCCTCTAGCTTAATTAAATTAAATCAATTAGCAATCAAATTGCTAAATAATCCTCCTACAATACTTGAACTAGGTCAAACATTAATCGTATTGAATGTTTATGTTAGATATATGTGCCCTAGAAGCCAGAATTGGCTGACACTTGTAATACACTTCTAGGGGCAAAATTATAATTTTGACTATAATTAATGAAATGGGTTATTTTCTATCACATCTGTGTATTTAGTGTCTGTGATACATCCTTTGAGTTAATGGTAATGATAATTCATATTTTTAAGAGTTGAAAATTTAAGACATGAATAATCATTATTAACTCATAAACAGCTTCCGACCATAGGATCATCACGAGGATGGTGATTGATCCGGAAGGTTGGTGTACGATCGCTTCTCTTTAGTAGATGAGTCTTGAGTCTACGGTGTGGAGACACCGGAGTGAGAGTACAGGTACTCGTTAGAGAACGAGGGCACTGAGCGTGACCACCTCGAGTAGTCATTAGGAAGTCTACCTTCTCATCAATGACTGACTCGATGCTGCAGTAGTGTGTCTGGTTCTTTGACCTGAGATGCATCGGCAGTTCACCTTGAGGGTGTTATAGTTTGACTACACCATTACTCGGTCTCCTAGCCATATAGAACCCTGAGGTGTATGTTGGCTATAGCATGTTCATTATAGGAACTGGATTGCATCAAGATGGAATCTATCTACCTCGGTGGTAGAGGAGTAGCCCTATGATGATCATGAGAATCAAGTCGAAAAATCCATGGCCATGGTAGAGTGAAATAATAGAAAGAGTTTCTATTTAGATTTTCACATTGGACTCGAATCGAATGATTACATCACATGATAGAGACTAGGGTTTGACGAGTTCACCTTAATCCTAATCTGATCGGGGCTCAAGATAGAAGAACTAAATCACACAGGTAGCTGCACCAAGAGATTCACATTCAGCTCTGATGGGTTGCCACCATATACTGCTAGGTGTCACTGGTGGATTTTGGGAGCAATTAGAATGATTTAGATGATCGATCATTCTAGCTGTTCGAATCAGAAGAGTTCTGATCCATCGAAAGAAGTTTCGATGATGTCTATGATAGAGATCATGACATATCCCATTACCATACAGAACTGAACCTAACTGGGTCACACAAATAAGGGTTTGAATCTGGTGATCATCAATTGAACTGATCTAGTTCAATTGATCTGAATGAGATTCAATTAGGTTCAAGGAAATCGTGCTAGCACTCGATTGAACCTAACGTTCTTCTTTTACTATCACAAATAAGTTGTCCTGACCGAGCCAAAAAAGTTTGTGCTCAATCAGAGGCCTTCATATGGTCTGACTGGAGTTTGTCCAAGTCAGAATAGGTTGTCTTATTTGTAAGACATTACCTACCATTTTTGGTCACCTGCCATTTCTTGTTCTTTGACTTTGGTCAAAAGTCTACCTTTGACTGGTCAAACGTTGACCATTGACCCTTTGACTTTTGACCACATGTCATGCACCTATTGGAGAGCTGGTGGGGGCCTGTCCCCCTGCCAGAACCTGGCAAGGAGAAGGGTGCATGCCAAGGGTGGCGTGAGCCCAAGTAGGAGGCGCCTAGGAGTCCTTGTTGGACAAGGACTCCACCTCCCTTTTGGATTTCAATCAGAGTTCTACTAAGAATCCAGTTTGACTGGTCTTAGGTGCCCTCTAAGGAGGAATCCAGGGGTCTCTATTCCAACCAATCAGATTTAGATCTTATTTCACAAAGGGTTGTGATTGGTTGAAAGGAAGAGGAGTTGGATCACAAGAGGTCTATAAATAAGACCCTGCGCCCAACCCTAATTCTAAGTGAATGCAATTCAATTGAGAAACCCCACACCCCAAGGCTACCTCTCCCCTCCTTCTCCACGCCATAGTCTCTTCTCCCCTTGCTCTCCACATCCAAAAGAGTTTTGGACTTAGGTTGGTGCGATTCAGATCAAGGAAAGGCGATCAAAAGCAAGAAGGCTGCGCTGCTGCAAAAGGACGACTGCAGATCTTCAAAAGAGTTTTGAAGATCCTCCAGATCAGATCAAGATCTAATTTTTGGAGGTGTGATAGAGAAGAAGAGGATCTCCAGATTCAACCTGAGTGGGTACCGGTAGAGAACAGGCACTTGCGTGGCTAGATCCAGAACCTTCCGCTGCAATCAGGATCATCTCCAGGGTAATAGGATTACCCAAATCAGGTAAATTAAATTTGATTTAATTTATCTTATTTTATTTTATTTATTAAAATAATAAGAATCAGATCTAAAATATATCAAGATCTGATTGGGATCAAGAGAAAATTTTTCGAAATATATCTCTTGATCTAATCAGATCTGGATGAACCTGGATCGGGAAATCAGGATTTCCCTTCAGCTGGTATCAGAGCCATGGTTCTAAATTATTTAGATCTGATTTTAATTTTATTTTAATTAGAAAATAAATTGATTTCAAATGTCACATGAGATGTGATCAGATCTGAAATTAGAAAAATTAAAATTAAATGATTTGGATCTAAGAACATGAAGATATGCATGACTAGTTCTAGAATAGAATAGTTCTATAGAATAGTTTTGCATGTCTTTGATTTAATCCGATTAAATCAAGTTTTAGATCTTTTTATTTACTGTTTTATGATATTATAAGTGTTATAATAACATCTGAAAAATAGAAAATAAAATTATTTAATTTTTAAATATCATATGAGATATGATTGATGCATGTCTAGACTAGTTGTAGAATAGTTCTACATAATTATCTAGATTAGAATTTATTTTAATTTGATCAATTTAAATTTAATTTTTTAGATTATTATGAGATAATTTAGATCTGAAAACATGCATGATTATGATACATGAGATGTATGCAAAATATGCCTTGATTAGATCTAAATTTGTATATGAGATATATGATATAGATCTATACTGTTTTGTAGATTTACATGTTCCTGATTAAGGCGTTCCTCTTGGCCGTCCGGTCATAAGAATGAAGAAGGGTTTAAAGGCCCTCTCTTCCCATTCGATGGGGTGTTCTTATGATGTGTAGGGGTGCTGCGTGTTCGTCCTTAATCAGAAATCCCAAAACTTACTTTCTGCAAAACCCTAGATCCTGAAACCCTAGGATTTATTGTGCATATTTTATTTATGAACCCAACTTAATTAAGAATTAAGTTTATGAAATATTAATTAGGTCTAAAATTGAGAATTTCAGATCTAAGACATATTCATAATACTGGATTCGGGCTTGGGTAGCTCAATTAGGTCTAAGCGGTTGATCAAACCGAATCAAGAGTTGGTTAGATGGGATCAACAATGCTTAAATTGACCAGCCTAATAGGATTAAGTCTGGGTCAAGATCGAGTCACGATCAAGCAAGACCTAATTAGGCTCAGAGGTTAGAGTCTGGATTGTAGGCTAACCCAATTGGTTCTGACTCAACAATTTGGTGTCTAAGGTAAGTTTGGCATAGACGACCGACTGGTTTTTAATTGGAAGCTACTCGACCTGAATGCGTTCTTGTGCGAGTTAACGGCATATTCCTTCCACCGGTCTCACTTACCTGGCCATATCTGTTGACACAGTTCTGATCTGAGGTGGTCAATAATCCGAGCTGAACCCATGCCACTAGGTTAGTCATAATTGTTATGACTAAGCCAAGTCTAGTTTAATGAGACCTGAATCAATTCTCCCTAAGAAAAGATTAAGTCCGAGGTCTTCCACCATTGTAGACGTGCGGGCCCTTCCCGGGGTTGATTGTTCTCGGCTGGATATAGTGGCTCAGTTGCACCGGGAAGATGCAACCATGTCTATTAGGCATTGGATGCTATGGGCTGGAGGATGAGTTGGGCTCAATATTTTGGATACGGTGAGAGACCCAATTAGGAACCCAGTCTATGCAAATGATGGGTCTGACTTAACTAAGGAGTGGATCAATATTCCAGATACGGTGAGATTCATGAATTAGAGACCAAGTTTGGGTGCACCATGATTAGAGAATCATTGAACAAGAGTTGTTCACTCATTGGCTAACCCATCACCAATAACTGTTAGGTGAGGTGATGAGTCAGTTGGTGAGACCGCACCACCCACTAGAAATCATCAATCGCGGAGATTTTCGCATCTCTATAGAGGGAGTGTAGGGATCCGAGAAAATAGTGGGAGCTAATTTGTTTAAAAATAAAATCCCTAAATAAATTGGTCAAGTCAAAATTACAGTATCTAACTAGAATCTTTGACTCTCTATAGGAAAATGTCTGCGTCCAACCCACTAGCATGTATCCTAGACACACATAGACTGATTGGACCCAATTATAAAGATTGGCTCAGGAACTACAAAATTATTTTGGGTTCTGAGAAGTTAACCCATGTTTTGGACCAGGACCCTCCCACATTACCAGCCCGTCCATCTGTTGAACAGAGAGCGTCTCTGGAAAAATGGATTGACGAAGATAATAAGGCCAGATACTACAGGTTGGGCTCAATGTCTGATGAGCTCCAGTGCCAACATGAAGATATCGGGACTGCTCGCCAAATGTTGGCTCACCTATAGGAGATGTTTGGTGAACAGAGTCGCGCAGCCAAATATCAAGTCACAAAATGACTTTTTAAGGCTAAGATGCGTGATGGGCAGTCAGTCCAAGATCACTGTCTGATAATGATCAAGGACATGGAAGAGCTTGAGAAGCTCGGTGTGAAGTTGGACTTGGATCTGCAGAATGATATTATTCTGCAATCCTTGACTGATGCATATGGGCAATTCATCATGAATTACCACATGCATAAACTTCAAAATTCCTTGGCCGAGTTGATGAATATGCTGGTTACCGCTGAGCTTTCTATGAAAGGTTCTAAAGGCTCAGTTCTTGCTATGGAACGGACTTCTTCCAAAAGAAAGTCTTATGGAAAGAAAAAGAAGTCTGTGAAAAAGCAAAAGGTGGAAGGATCAAAGAAGAAGAAGGCAGAACCGAAGAAGAAGGTCGATGGCAAAGGAAAGTGTTTCCATTGCAACAGCGATGGCCATTAGAAGCGGAACTGCCCTACTTACCTGGCCACCCTGAAGAACAAGAAGGAAGGTCCTTCTGGAGGTATGCTCGTTATTGAGTCTAACCTTATGGTTTCTTCTGCATCCAGTTGGGTGCTTGACTCTGGTTCTAGTGCTCATCTATGCACTTCTATGCAGGATCTTGAGGATAGCAGGAGGCTGAGGGATGGAGACATGATCCTATGCGTCGGTAATGGAGCAAGAGTTGCTGCAGTAGCCGTGGGAACATACCCTCTTCGATTACCATCTGGTTTAGACTTAGTTTTAAAAGACTGTTATTATGTGCCTGCAGCTAGCAGGAATTTGATTTCTGTTTCATGCTTAGCAAAAGAAGGTTATGTGATCACCTTCTTTAAGGACCATTGTAACATTCTTTATGAAAGAAATAAAATTGCAAATGGTTTCCTTGTTAATGGTCTTTATCAGTTGCATATTGATGTACCTGTTTTAACTATCGAGCAAAATGTGAATGCCAAACGACCTAGGGATAGTCCAAACGACAGATATCTATGGCACTTGAGATTAGGTCATATAGCAGAAGATAGGATTAACAAATTGGAGAAAAATGGGCTATTGAGTCCATTGACTTTTGAGTCATATCCAACTTGCGAATCTTATCTTCAAGGCAAAATGACTAAACTCCCTTTTGTTGGACATGGGGAGAGGGCCACAGATCTCCTTGCCCTAGTACATACTGATGTGTGCGGCCCATTTGATGTGCCGGCTAGAGGCAATTTTGTCTACTTCATTATCTTTACCGATGATCTGTCTAGGTATGGGTATGTGTATCTTATGAGACATAAGTCTGAAGCTTTTGAAAAGTTCAAAGAATTCAGACATGAAGTAGAAAAACAAACTGGAAAATCCATTAAGGTTCTTCGATCAGATCGAGGAGGTGAATACCTTAGCCGAGAATTCCTAGACTATCTTAAGGAAAATGGCATAGTCTCTCAATGGACTCCACCAGGAACACCTCAACTCAACGGGGTTTCAGAATGGAGAAATCGGACTCTATTGGATATGGTTCGATCCATGATGAGCTTCACAGACCTCTCCTGATTTTCTTTGGGGACATTCATTATTAACTTCAATCTATCTACTGAACAGGGTTCCCTCTAAAATCGTTCCTACCACACCGTATGAGATATGGCACGGTAAGAAATCAAGTCTGAGTCATCTCAGAATTTGGGGTTGTCCGGCTTATGTCAAAAGACAACAAGCGGATAAGTTAGAGTTTAGGTCCTTTAGAGCTCGATTCATAGGATATCCTAAAGAGTCATTAGGATATTATTTCTACATTCCAGAAGACCACAATGTGATTGTGAGTCGACATGCCATATTTCTTGAAAAACAGTTTATTCAAGATAGTGGCATTGGAAAGCAGATTAAGCTTGATGAGAAAGTCTCACAAGCAGAACGAGCTAAGGACCAAGTGGAACCAAATCAGGTTGAGCCAATAAGAACACTACCTCCTCCACCTCGTAGATCGGAAAGAGTTTCCCGTCCCCCTGAAAGATACTTAGGTATTATTTCAGAGGATGTAGAGGAAATGTTCCTCGTAGGTAATGGTGCTCATGGAGATGATCCCAAAACCTACAACGAGGCGATATCAGATATCGACTCCGAGAAATGGCTTGAGGCAATGAAGTCAGAGATCGACTCAATGCACTCAAACCAAGTCTGGACCTTGGTAGATCCATCCAGAAGGTATAGTACCTATTGGGTGTAAATGGATCTTCAAGAGAAAGATTGGTGCAGATGGGAATGTGGAGACATTCAAGGCTAGACTGGTGGCAAAAGGTTATAGTCAATGCGAAGGCATTGACTATCAGGATACCTTTTCTCTGGTAGCTATGCTAAAATCCATCCGCACATTGCTTGCTGTTGCAGCCTATTTCGATTATGAAATATGGCAAATGGACGTAAAAACGGCATTCCTAAATGGATATCTTGAGGAAGATATCTATATGGAATAGCCGCTAGGTTTCACATCTAGTGATACTGATCATAAGGTTTGCAAGCTGCAAAGGTCCATATATGGACTTAAGCAAGCATCTCGGAGCTGGAACACTCGTTTCAATGATGTGATCAAAAAGTTTGGTTTCATCAAAAACGAAGAGGAACCATGTGTTTTCAAAAGGGTCAGTGGGAGCGCTGTTGTCTTCCTCGTATTGTACGTGGATGACATCCTCCTTATTGGGAATGATATTCCCATGTTGACATCAGTCAAGATGTGGTTGTCCAAGGAATTCTCCATGAAAGACCTAGGTGAAGCATCCTTTATTCTAGGAATTAAGGTCTATAGGGATAGACCGAATAGGATGCTAGGACTTTCACAGAAGATGTACATAGAGGAAGTACTAAAGAGGTTTAGTATGGAAAACTCTAAGAGGGGATTAATACCCTTCAGACATGGTATTCATCTTTCCAAGAAGATGTGCCCCAGCACACCTGAGGAAATAGAACGCATGAGCAAGATCCCTTATGCTTCTGCAATAGGGAACCTCATGTATGCCATGCTATGTACACGACCTGATATAGCCCATGCTGTGAGTGTCACAAGAAGATATCAGTCAAATCCAGGTGAAGAACACTGGACTTCTGTGAAATGTATCCTTAAGTACTTGAGAAGAACTAAGGATATGATGTTGGTCTTTGGTAACGGAGAACTCCAAGTTCAAGGATACACAGACTCGGACTTCATGTCTGATATAGATGATCGAAAGTCGACATCTGGAAGTCTGTTTGTGTGCAATGGTGGAGCTGTCAGCTGGAAGAGTTTCAAGCAAACTATGATAGCAGATTCCACTATGGAAGCAGAATATATAGCTGCATCAGAGGCTGCAAAGGAAGCATTCTGGTACAAGAAGTTTGCTGCAGAAATTGGAGTAATGCCATCAGATGCCATTCCTCTTAACTACAACAACAATGGTGCCATAGCCCTTGCTAAGGAGCCAAGGTCTCACCAGAAGTCCAAGCACATTGAGCGGCGATATCATCTCATCCGCGATTACCTTGAGAAAGGTTACGTTGAGGTCAAGAGAGTCAACTCCGCAGATAATGTGGCAGACCTACTTATAAAGTCGTTGGGACAGCAGAAGATCGAAGCCCACCTTGAGAAGATGGGACTTAGACTTGTAGCCAATTGGCTTTAGGACAAGTGGGAGATTGTTAGATATATGTGCCCTAGAAGCCAGAATTGGCTGACACTTGTAATACACTTCTAGGGGCAAAATTGTAATTTTGACTATAATTAATGAAATGGGTTATTTTCTATCACATCTGTGTATTTAGTGTCTGTGATACATCCTTTGAGTTAATGGTAATGATAATTCATATTTTCAAGAGTTGAAAATTTAAGACATGAATAATCATTATTAACTCATAAACAGCTCCCGACCATAGGATCATCACGAGGATGGTGATTGATCCGGAAGGTTGGTGTACGATCGCTTCTCTTTAGTAGATGAGTCTTGAGTCTACGGTGTGGAGACACCGGAGCGAGAGTATAGATACTCGTTAGAGAACGAGGGCACTGAGCGTGACCACCTCGAGTAGTCATTAGGAAGTCTACCTTCTCGTCAATGACTGACTCGATGCTGCAGTAGTGTGTCTGGTTCTTTGACCTGAGATGCATCGACAGTTCACCTTGAGGGTGTTATAGTTTGACTACACCATTACTCGGTCTCCTAGCCATATGAAACCCTGAGGTGTATGTTGGCTATAGCATGTTCATTATAGGAACTGGATTGCATCAAGATGGAATCTATCTACCTCGGTGGTAGAGGAGTAGCCCTATGATGATCATGAGAATCAAGTCCAGAAATCCATGGCCATGGTAGAGTGAAATAATAGAAAGAGTTTCTATTTAGATTTTCACATTGGACTCGAATCGAATGATTACATCATATGACAGAGACTAGGGTTTGACGAGTTCACCTTAACCCTAATCTGATCGGGGCTCAAGATAGAAGAACTGAATCACACAGGTAGCTGCACCAAGAGATTCACATTCAGCTCTGATGGGTTGCCACCATATACTGCTAGGTGTCACTGGTGGATTTTGGGAGCAATTAGAATGATTTAGATGATCGATCATTCTAGCTGTTCGAATCAGAAGAGTTCTGATCCATCGAAAGGAGTTTCGATGATGTCTATGATAGAGATCATGACATATCCCATTACCATATAGAACTGAACCTAACTGGGTCACACAAACAAGGGTTTGAATCTGGTGATCATCAATTGAACTGATCTAGTTCAATTGATCTGAATGAGATTCAATTAGGTTCAAGGAAATCGTGCTAGCACTCGATTGAACCTAACGTTCTTCTTTTACTATCACAAATAAGTTGTCCTGACTGAGCCAAAGAAGTTTGTGCTCAATCAGAGGCCTTCATATGGTCTGACTGGAGGTTGTCCAAGTCAGAATAGGTTGTCTTATTTGTAAGATATTACCTGCCATTTTTGGTCACCTGCCATTTCTTGTTCTTTGACTTTGGTCAAAAGTCTACCTTTGACTGATCAAACGTTGACCATTGACCCTTTGACTTTTGACCACATGTCATGCACCTATTGGAGAGCTGGTGGGGGCCTGTCCCCCTGCCAGAACCTGGCAAGGAGAAGGGCACACGCCAAGGGTGGCGTGAGCCCAAGTAGGAGGCGCCTAGGAGTCCTTGTTGGACAAGGACTCCACCTCCCTTTTGGATTCCAATCAGAGTTCTACTAAGAATCCAGTTTGACTGGTCTTAGGCGCCCTCTAAGGAGGAATCCAGGGGTCTCTATTCCAACCAATCAGATTTAGATCTGATTTCACAAAGGGTTGTGATTGGTTGAAAGGAAGAGGAGTTGGATCACAAGAGGTCTATAAATAAGACCCTGCGCCCAACCCTAATTCTAAGTGAATGCAATTCAATTGAGAAACCCGATGCCCCAAGGCTGCCTCTCCCCTCCTTCTCCACGCCATAGTCTCTTCTCCCCTTGCTCTCCACGTCCAAAAGAGTTTTGGACTTAGGTTGGTGTGATTCAGATCATGGAAAGACGATCAAAAGCAAGAAGGCTGCGCTGCTGCAAAAGGACGACTGCAGATCTTCAAAAGAGTTTTGAAGATCCTCCAGATCAGATCCAGATCTGATTTTTGGAGGTGTGATAGAGAAGAAGAGGATCTCCAGATCCAACCCGAGTGGATACCGATAGAGGCCAGGCGCTTGCGTGGCTAGATCCAAAACCTTCCGCTGCAATCAGGATCATCTCCAGGGTAATAGGATTACCCAAATCAGGTAAATTAAATTTGATTTAATTTATCTTATTTTATTTTATTTATTAAAATAATAAGAATCAGATCTAAAATATATCAAGATCTGATTGGGATCAAGAGAAAATTTTTGAAATATATCTCTTGATCTAATCAGATCTGGACGAACCTGGACCGGGAAATCAGGATTTCCTTTCAGTTTAACTCTAGAATGATTCTTAATCATCGATCAACCCTCCGATTAGATCGAGAACTCTTATATGTGTGATCTCATAGGTCCAAACCTAAGTCGTTATAGGAATAAATTTTTATACCAATCAAAGTGACTATTTTGCAATAGTACCCGACGGTCGGATAGGTCGAATGTGTAGAACAACATCCTTAGAACCAATGTGGATATAGTTTTTTATATAATTCATCTTCTTGATCAAAATGTTCATAGGATACTTTAGAGTTTAACTGTCAACCCTGATTAGATTATTCACGTTATATTTCAAAATATCAAATCCATCTCATGGATTATCTTGGCCAAGGTTTTTGCTATATTGAAATATAATCATGCATTCTTTTTTAACTCTTGGAGTGGTAATCCCATCTTGATCACTCACCAACTTCGTAAGTACTTGACTGTGCCTAGAAACCTTTCATGACTAAATTAAAAATTTAGTTAGTCTGGTACCAAAGCACAGTGAGTTGCTTGCAAGCCACTGTGGTAATCTTAGGTCTAAGGGACACTTATACCTATATCCCATCAAAGTAATTCTCAATAGCAGAATACTCTGAAGTTGGTCATGTTCAAGGATGATGTACCCATACATATCACTCGTATGTCATATCAGTATCTCCACACTCCTTAATTAAGAGGATAACTAACCCATATGGCATATAACGATCTATACTCGATAAACGTTGTCATCCTTATTAATAGCATATCATTTGGTCACGAACAATTTAAGAACTAATCGATAAATTTTCTTTTTATTGAAGCTAAATAGTCCTAAGAACTTTATCACAATAATGGAGTTTATTAGAAGATGTAAACTTTATAATGAAAATGTCAAAAATATATTTTATTTAATAATGAATCAATTATAATTACAAGGTAGCATAACCGTCAATAGGTGATGATTGGCTTTAGGACATGTTTCCAACAACTCTCTGATATGTGGTTAGATGGGCAGGTAAAGTAGATGGGTCCTGATCCAATACATAAAATAGCTTCTCAAAACACAAAATGATTTGATAGTTTCTGAGCTATTCCTTATAATTGGGTCCAATCAGTCTGTGGGTGTCTAGAATTTGAGTTAGTGGGTTTGATGCTGACATTTTCCTTTAGAGAGTCAAAGTTTCTAATTAGACTTTATAATTAGACTTAACCAATTTATTTAGAGGTTCCATTTTTAAACAAATCAAGATCCCACTATTTTCTTGGATTCTTATACTTCCTTGATAGAGATGCGAAAATCTTTATGATCATTAATTTTTAGTGGGTGATGCGATCCCACCGACTGGCTCACCATCTCACCTAACAGTAATTGATGATGGATCAATCGATGAGTGGACAACTCTTGTCCAATGATTCTCTAATTATGGTGCATCCAAATCAGGTTTCTAATTCATGAAGCACACCATGCTCGGAATATTACTCCAATCCTTGGTTAAGTCAGACCCACCATTTGCATGAATTAGATTTCTAATTGGGTCCCTTACCATATCCAAAATATTGAGCCCAATCCATTCTCCAACCCATAGCATCTAATGCCTAATAAACATGATTGCATCTTCCTGATGCAACTGAACTACTGTAACCAGTAGAGAACAATCAACCCCGGAAAGAGCTCGCACATCTTCAATGGTGGAAGATCTATGACTTAATATTTTCTTAGAAAGATTTGATTTAGGTCTCTTAAACTTGACTTGACTTAATCATAACAATTATGACTAACCTAGTGGCATGGGTTAGCTCAAATCATTAGCCACCTCAAATTAGAACTGGATCGATCCAATCAACCAGGTAAGTAAGATCAGTGAGAGGAATATGCCATTAACTCATCGTGAATACATTTAGATCTAGTAGCTTCCAATTAAAGACCACTAGTCATATCTGCCAAACTTATCTTAGACATCGATTTGTCAAATAAGAACTAATCGATTTAGCCTATAATCCAGGCTCGAACCATGGAGCTAAATTAAATCTTGACTTGGTCAACCATATGTAACTATGAGTCAACCTTGACCCAAACTTAATCCTATTAGATTGGTTAATTCTAAGCACTCTTAATCCCACCTAACCAACTCTTGATTTGATTTGATCAACCGCTAGACCTGATTAAGCTAACCATATCCGAACCCAAATTTATGAAGGTGTCTTAGATATAAAAATTCATAATTTTTAGACCTAATTTATTTTATAATCTTAATTCTTAATTAAATTTAGGTTCATAAACAAAACATGCACAAAAATCTTAGGATTTTAGGATCTAGAGTTTTGTAGAAAAGTAAGTTCTTTGATTTTTGATTAAGGATAAATGCGTAGCACCCCTACATGCCATAAAAGCATCCCATCAAATGGAAAGAGAGAGCCTTTAAATTCTTCTTACTCTTATGATCGGATGGCCAAGGAGAATGCCTTAATCAAAAATTTTAATTACTCTATAAAAACTATTTGATTCATAACATATATCACATATAAAATTACAAATCTAACGAGGCATGCTTTGTATGCATCTCATATATCAAAAATAAACCAAATATATATATTTTTGGATCTGATATATCTAATATAATATCTAAAAAATAAAAATTTAATTGATCATATTAAAACAAAAATTTATTCTAGACTATCTATTGCATAGAACAATAAAAGCTAGTCTAGACATGTATGTCATATATTGCATAGATGATTATTTAATAAATTAATCTAACACATGCATGTTTCAAATCTGATATATTAGATATAACATCTAAAAAATAAAATTTTAAAATGATCATATCATATAAAATTCTACTCTAGAAAATTCACAGAATAATTTTATAAACCTAGTCTAGACATGCATAAAACATATCTCATATATTATTTAAAATTTTAATCTTTTGATTTTAGATCTAATCACATCTGATGTGACATCTAAATTTATTAATATTAAATTATAAAATAAAATTAAAATTAGATCTAAAGTAGATCTAAAGAATTGTAAATGCAGCTCTCATACCAGTTGAAGAAAAATCTAGTTTTTTGCCGCAAGATCGATCTGATCTGATCTGATCATTAGAGAAAATTTTTAAATTTTTTTTATAAATTTTGATCAGATTTGAGAGTTTCTAGATCTGATCCTTATGATCTAATATTAAAAATAAAAATTAAAATTAAATCTGGAATAAGATTTGTTACCTATTCAAGATAACTATTACCCTGATGATGATCTATCGTGACCCGGGGATCTAGATCTAGCCACTCAAGCACCTGGCCTCTACCAGAGTCCACTCAAGCTAGTTCTGGATGTTTTCTCCTCCTGAATTTGATCTCTAAAGATCATATCTGAATCTGATCTGTAGAGCCTTCAAAATAAAAGTTGAAGGTAGCACGCTCATCTCACGAAGACCATCGTGTCCAGCCTGATCTTTGCACAAATATCCTTGGATCTTCCTCACTATTTATACCAAATTTTTTGGCATGGAGAAGAAAGAGAGGAAGAGGATGAAGGAGCATGGAAGAGAGAGGGGGTGGCAGCACTTTGGCATGGAGATGGAGATGTTTTGAAACCCTAGGGCACAAGAGTTCTTATAGAGAACCCAACATCACCTTAGAGTCCCCTTCTATCAAGCAATCAAATTGCTTGATTACTTAGGACTCTAGGCCTGATATCTCATGCTAAATACCAGGTCCCTACTATTAGATGTGTACCCTAGAAGCAAGATTGGCTAAATACTTGTAATACACTTCTAAGAGCAATTTTGTAATTTTAACTATAAATTAATAAAAGGATTGTTTTCTATTATAGTATGTATTTAAAGTGTCTATGATACATTCTTTGAGTTAATGATAATGACAATTTATATTTTCAAGAGTTGAAAATTTAAGATATGAATTTTCATAATTAACTCATAAACTGCTTCCGACCATAGGATCATCACGAGGATGGTGATTGATCCAGAAGATTGGTGTACGATCGCTTTCTTAGGATAAATGTATCTTGAGTCTATGGTGTGGAGACATCGGAGCGAGAGTATAGATTCTCGTTAGAGAATGAGGACACTGAGCATAACCACCTCGAGTAGTCATAAGAAAGTCTACTTTCTGATCGATGACTGGCTCGATGCTATTATGGTGTGTCTGATTGTTGAATCTGAGGTACATCGATAGTTCATCTTGAGGGTGTTATAGTTTGACTATACCATAACTCGGTCTCCTAGCCATTCAAAATCTTGAGGTGTATGTTAGCTATAATATATTCATTATAGAAATTGGATTGTACCAATAAGGAATCTATCTATCTCGATAGATGAGGAGTAGCCCTATGATAATCATGAGATTGAGTCCTTAAGCCCATGGCCATGGCAGAGTGAAGATGATAGAAAGAGTTTCTATTAGGATTTCACATTGGACTCGAATCGAAAGATTAATTCATATGACAAATGTTGGGTTTGATGAGTTCACCTTAACCCTAATCCTATCGGAGCTCAAGATAGAAGAACCCAATCACATAGGAAGCTGTATCGAGAGGTTTACATTCAGTTCTAATGGGTTGCCACCATATATGGCTAGGTGTCACTGATAGATTTTGGGAGTAACTAAAATAATTTTGATGATCGATCATTCTAATTGTATGAATCAAAAGAGTTCTGGTCTATTAAAAGGTATTTCGATGGTATCGATGATAGAGATTATGACATGTCTCATTACCATACGGAACTGAACCTAATTAACTGAATCACACAAATAAGGGTTTAGATGTAGATGTCATCAATTAAGCTAATCCAGTTTGATTGATTTGGATTAGATCCAATCAGGTTCAAGATAATCGTGTTAGCACATGATTGAGCCTAATTTTCTCCTTCTATAATCTTTCTGATTCATCGCAATCGAGTTAAATTTAATTTGACTTATTCATATATCTTGAATGGATTTATTTTTATGTGACTTTAACTAGTCCAAATTAGATTAATTATAGAAATTAAATCTATTCTTAGCGTAATTGGACTAGGATCAAAAGTTGATCCAATTAAAAGAATCGAGGGTCACCTGATCAGATACTTCTAGAAAATTCTCTAGAAATTTTATTGATCTAATTTTTTAGTTATGTATTAGGGTTCGAGTCATGCTATGGGTGTGCCAAATTTTGTGATTTATGATGGAGTTTTGATTGGGTTTTGATAGAGATTGATTTGGATCAAACTCTTAAGGAAAGAGTCCTAGGCGCAATGGACTCTTCCTTATCTACTCATGTCACCCACTTTTTGAATCAATTTTGGTGATAAAACTAGATGGGATCTGGTGTTTTCACATGGAGAATAATCCTAGGAGTCCCTTTGATCAAATAATAAGTGATTTGGTTAAAGTGGAACTCTAGGTGGCATTGGGATAAAAACCTCTTCTCACGCCATTATGAAGTGATTGCACAAAATATTTTCCACGCCCAAAGAAGCTGGCCCTCTAATATCCTACATCCCCTCTATCCTCTGTCTTCCCACAAAATATTTTCCACACCCAAAGAAGCTGGCCCTTTGATATCCTACATCCCCTCTATCCTCTCTCTTCCTCTCTTCAACATGCTTAAAATGTTAGGCACAAATCTGAGTTGAAAGTCCAAGGTTTTTAGTACAAGATTCAAGCTCTATGCGACGATGTTCGTGAGATGGATGAACCACCTTCAGAAATAGTTTTGAAGGATCTATAGATCAAATTTAGATCTAATCTTTAGAAAAAAGATTTATAAGGAGAAGATATTTAGATCCTATCTGAGTGGATACCAGTAGAGGCCAGGTGCGTGCATGGCTCCTTCCAAAACCTCAGGAGCCAATAGGATCATCATAGGATAATTAGATTACCCAATCATGTACTTAAAATTAAATTTAATTTAATTTTAATTTTAATTTTTAATATCAGATTACCATGATCAAATCTAAGAACTCTTAGATTTGATCAGTTCATAGAAATTTTTGTAGAAAAATCTATCTCAAATCTGGACGATCATACGGTGAAAAATCAGATTTTTTTTCAACTGGTATCAGAGCTGCATTAGCAGTTCTTCAGATCTTTTTTAGATCTAATTTAATTTTTATTTATGATCTAATATTTAATAATTATAGATGTCATATTAGATGTGATTAGATCTAAAATTAAAAAATTAAAAATTATATGATTTAGATCTATAATATATGAGATGCATGACTAGACTAATAATAGAATAGTTCTATGTGTAGTCTAGTATGATCATGTTGTTAATTTGATTAAATATAATTTTAGATATATTTTATTTCTATTTTTCTAATATTATAATTATTATAATCAGATCTAAAAAATAGAAAATAAAATTTTTAATTTTTAGTTTATTCATATGAGATATGAAAGATGCATGCTTAGACTACTTATAGAATAGTTCTATAAAATATCTAGAATAGTTTTATTTTTGATGTGATCAATTTTAAAATTTTATTTTTTAAATTTAATATATAATATTTCAGATCTAAAAACATGCATGGTTTATTAAGTTATGATACATGAAATATATGCAAGACATGTATGGTTAGATCTTTTGTATATGTGATATATGATTTAGATCTAACTAGTTTTAATTTAGAAAATATATTTCTGATTAAGATATTTTTCTTGGTCGTCCGGTTATAAGAATAAAATAGGATTTAAAGATCCTCTTCTCCCATTCGATCGGATGTTCTTATGATGTATAGGGATGCTACATGTTCATCCTTAATCAAAAATTAAAACTTATTTTCTGCAAAATCCTAGATTCTAAAATCCTAGGATTTTATTACATATTTTATTCATGAATCCAAAACTTAATTAAAAATTAAGATTATAAAATTAATTAAATCTAAAAATTATGAATTTTTAGATCTAAGACATCTTCATAAAATTGGGTTCAGACTTGGGTAGCTCAATTAGGTCTAGAAGTTGATCAAACCAAATTAAGAGTTGATTAGATGGAATCAAAGAAAGCTTAGAATTGATCGGTCTAATAGGATTAAGTCTGGGTCAAGATTGAATCATATTGAGATATAACTCGATCAAGTCAAGACCTAATTTGGCTCCATGATTTGAGCCTAGATTATAGGCTAACCTAATTAGTTCTGATTCAATAATTTGGAGTCTAAGGTAAGTTGGTAGATACAATCGACTGATTTTTAATTGAAAGCTACTCAATCTGAATGTATTCTTGTCGAGTTAATGGCATATCCTTTCTATCGATCTCACTTACTTAACCATTTATGTCGATCCAGTTTTGATTTGAGATGGCTAACAATTCGAGCCAACTCATGCCACTAGGTTAGTCATAATTGTTATGACTAAGTTAAGTCAAGTTTAAAGAGACTTAAATTAAATCTTTCTAAGAAAATATTAAGTCTAAAGTCTTCCACCATTATAGATGTGCGGGTCTTTTTCGGGGTTGATTGTTCTCGGCTAGATATAGTGGTTCAGTTGCACTAGAAAGATTCAACCATGTTTATTAGGCATTGGATGCTACGGAATGGAGGATGGGTTGGGCTTAATATTTTAAATACGATGAGAGATCCAATCAAGAATCCAATTCATGTAAATGATGGGTCTGACTTAACTAAGAAATGAAGCAATATTCCAAGCACGATAAGCTTTATGAATTAGAGATCAAGTTTTGGGTGTATCATGATTAGAGAATCATTGGACAAGAGTTGTCCACTCATCGATTGATCCATCATCAATAACTATTAGGTAAGGTGGTGAGCCAATCGGTGGGATCGCACCACCCATTAGAAATCAATAATCGTAGAGATTTTTGCATCTCTACCAAAGGAGTGTAGAGATGTGAGTAAATAGTAGAAGCCTAATTTATTTAAAAATAAAATTTCTAAATAAATTGGTTAAGTCTAATTACAAAATCTAACTAAAAACTTTGACTCTCTACTGAAAAATATCCGCATCCAATCCACTAGCCCGTATCCTAGACACCCATAGACTGACCAAACCCAACTACAAGAATTTGCTCCAAAACTTTAAAATTATTTTGGATTTCGAGAAGTTAACTCATGTGTTGGAATAGGATCCTTCCACTTTATTAGTACGTCCATCCACTGATCAGAGAGCATCTCTAAAAAATGGATGGATGAAGATAATAAAAAAAGCTAGGTATTACATGTTAGGCTCGATGTCTGATGAGCTCCAGTGCTAACATGAAGACATTAAGACTAGCCGCCAAATGTTGGCTCACCTACAAAAGTTGTTTGGTGAAAAAAGTCGCACAATCAAATATTAAGTCACTAAAAGATTTTTTAAGATTTAAATGCGTGATAGGCAGTCGGTCCAAGATCATTATCTGATGATGATCAAGAACTTAGAAGAGCTTGAGAAGCTCGGTGTCAAATTAGATCAGGACCTGCAAATAGATATAATTCTATAATTCTTAACTGATGCGTATGGGCAGTTCATTATGAACTACCATATGCATAAACTATAAAATACCTTGGCTGAACTTATGAATATATTGGTTACTGCTGAGCCCTCTATGAAAGATTCAAAGGACTCGGTGCTTGCTATGGAGTGGACTTCTTCCAAGAGAAAGTCTTTTGGAAAGAAGAAGAAGTCCGTGAAGAAGTAGATGGTGGATGGTGGGAAGAAAAAGAAGGCAGAGCCAAAAAAGAAGGTCGCTAATAAGGAAAAATATTTTCATTATAATACTGACGGCCATTGAAAGCAAAACTATCCTCTTTACCTAGCCAACCTGAAGAATAAGAAGGAGGCAAGTCCTTCTTGAGGTATGCTTATTGTAGAATCTAATCTTATGATTTTTTCTGCAACCAGTTGGGTGCTTGACTTTGGTTCTAGTGCTCACTTACGCACTTCTATGTAGGATCTTGAGGATAGCAGGAGACTGAGGGATGGTGAGATGATCCTACGTGTCAGGAATGGAGTAAGAGTTGCTGCTGTGGTCATGGAAATCTACCCTCTTTGTTACCATCAGGATTAGATCTAGTTTTCAGAGATTGTTTTTATGTGCCTGTAGCAAATAGGAATTTGATTTCTATTTCATATTTAGCACAAGAAGGCTATGTAATTAGTTTTCTTAAGGATCATTGTAATATTCTTTATGAAAGAAATAAAATTATAAGTGGTTTCCTTATAAATGGTCTCTATCAGTTATATATTGATGTTTCTATTTTTAATATCAAGCAAAATGTGAATGCCATAGGATCAAAGTGATCTAGGGATAGTCTAAACGATAGGTATCTTTGGCACCTTAGGCTAGGTCATAAAGCTGAAGACAGAGTTAACAAATTGAAAAAATCCTGGCTATTTAGTCTATTGACTTTCGAGTCATATCCGATTTGTGAATCATGCCTTCATGGCAAAATGACCAAGCTTCTTTTTGTAGAACATGAGGAAAGGGCCACAGACCTACTTGTCCTAGTACATACTGATGTATGCGGTCCATTTGATGTGCCGACCAAGGACAATTATATCTACTTCATAATCTTTACCGATGATTTATCTCAGTACGGGTGTATGTATTTGATACGACATAACTTTGAACCTTTTGAAAAGTTCAAGAAATTCAAACTTGAAGTAGAAAAACAAACAGAAAAATCCATTAAGGTTCTTCGATTAGATCAAAGAGGCGAATATCTTAGTCGAGAATTTTTTGACTATCTTAAGGACAATGGTATAGTCTCTCAATAGACTGCATCTGGAACACCTCAATTCAACGAAGTTTCAAAATGGAGAAATCGAACTCTATTAGATATGATCCAATCCAAGATGAGTTTCACGGACCTTTTTGAGTTTCTTTGGGGACATAGTCTTATGATCACTATATATTTATTGAATAGAGTTTCCTCAAAAATCATTCCTATCACACCATATGAGATATGGCATGGTAAGAAATTAAGTCTGAGTCATCTCAAAATTTGGGATTGTTCTGCCCATGTCAAGAGACAACAAGCGGACAAATTAAAGTCTAGGTCCTTTAAAGCTTAATTTATTGGATATCCTAAAGAGTCATTAGGATATTATTTCTATCTTCTGGAAGATCATATTATGATTGTGAGTCAACACACCATCTTTCTTGAAAAATAGTTTATTCTAGATGGTGGCATCGAAAGATAGATTAGACTTGAGGTGAAAGTCTCCGATGAGACACGAGCTAAGGAACCTATGGAATCCAATCAGATTGAGCCAACCTAGACATAACCTCCTTCACCTCGTAGATCAAGTAGAATTTTCTGTCCTCCTAAAAGGTACTTAAGTACTATCTCAGAGGATGTAAAGAAAATATTCCTCACAGAAAATGGGGTTCATGGTGATGATCCTAAAACCTATGATGAGGTGATATCAGTTATCGACTCTAAGAAATAGTTAGAGGCAATGAGGTTAGAAATTGACTCAATGCATTCGAACCAAGTCTGGATCTTGGTAGATCCATCTAAAGGTATAGTACCTATTGGATGTAAATGGATCCTCAAGATAAAGATAGGTGCCGATGGAAATGTAGAGACATTCAAAGCAAAGCTCATAGTGAAAAGGTATAGTCAGTGCAAAGGCATTGACTATCAAGATACTTTTTCACCAATAGTCATGTTTAAATCCATCCGCACATTGCTTGCTGTTGCAGCCTATTTCAATTATGAAATATGGCAGATGGACGTGAAAATGACGTTCTTAAATGGATATCTTGAGGAAGATATCTATATGGAATAGCCGCTAAGTTTCACATCCAGTGATGATGATCATAAAGTATGCAAGCTGCAAAGGTCCATATATGGACTTAAGCAAGTATCTCGTAGTTGGAATGCTCATTTCAATGATGTAATTAAATCGTTTGGATTCATCAAGAAGGAGAAGTCCTGTATTTTCAAAAGATCAGTGGGAGCGCTGTTGTCTTCCTCGTACTGTACATGGATGATATCCTCCTAATTGGGAATGATATTTCCATGTTGACTACGGTCAAAATATGGTTGTCTAAGGAGTTCTCTATAAAAGATCTAGGAAAGGCATCCTTTATTTTGGAAATTAAGATCTATAAGGATAGACTGAATAGGATGCTGGGTCTCTTACAGAAAATGTACATAGAGAAGGTGCTAAAGAGGTTTAGCATGGAAAACTCCAAGAGGAGTTTAGTACCTTTAGACATGGCATTCATCTCTCTAACAAGATGTTCCCTAACACACTTGAGGAGATTGAACGTATGAGCAAGATCCCTTATGCTTCGGCAATAGGGAGCCTTATGTATGCCATGCTATGTACACGACCTGATATTGCCCATGCTGCGAGTGTCACGAGCAGATATCAATCGAATCTAGGTGAAGAGTACTGGACTTCTATGAAATGTATCCTTAAGTACTTGAGAAGGACTAAGGATATGTTTCTAGTTTTTGGTAATGGAGAACTTCAGGTCCAGGGTATACAGACTCGAATTTTATATCCGACATAGATGATCGAAAGTTGACATCTGAAAGTTTAATTATTTGTAATCGTGGAGCTGTTAGTTGGAAGAGTTTCAAGCAGATAGTGATAGTAGACTCCACCATGGAAGCAGAGTACATCGCTCATCGAAGGCTGCAAAGAAGGCGTTATGGTACAAAAAATTCACTACAGAGCTTGGAGTGATACCATCAAATATCGTCCCTCTATACTATGACAACAATGGTGCCATAGCCCTAGCTAAGGAGCCGAGGTCTCACCAAAATTTCAAGCACATCGAGCAGCGATACCATCTCATCCGCGATTACCTCAAGAAGAGATATGTCAAGATCAAGAGAGTCGACACTGCAGACAATGCGACTGACCCGCTGACAAAGCATTGAGCCAGCAAAAGATCAAAGCCCATCTTGAAAAGATGGAACTTAGATTTATAGCCAATTGGCTTTAGGTCATGTGAGAGTTTGTTAGAGTGTGCCCTAGAAGCTAATTGGCTAAACACTTGTAATATACTTCTAAAGGTAATTTTGTAATTTTGACTATAAATTAATAAAAAAATTATTTTCTATCATAGTGTGTATTTAAAGTATCTATGATACATCCTTTGAGTTAATGGTAATGATAATTCATATTTTCAAGAGTTGAAAATTTAAGACATGAATTTTCATAATTAACTCATAAACTGCTCCTATAGGATCATCATGAGGATGGTGATCTATCTGAAAGATTGGTGTATGATTGCTTTTTTAGGATAGATGTGTCTTGAGTCTATGGTGTGGAGATATTAAAGCGAGAATACAGATACTCGTTAGAGAATGAGGGCACTGAGCATGACCACCTCGAGCAGTCATAAGGAAGTCTACTTTTTCATCGATGACCAGCTCAATACTGCAATGGTGTGTCTGATTCTTGGACCCGAGGTGTTAGGAATTGTATCCTAATGCCAATCATTTAGGTTGTAGATGGTTAAGCTAAATGCAATTATACTTAAATTATTAATAAATAAAATTATTATTTTGGTATTTTCATCACTTTATGCATCTTCCTATAATGAGCTCTTCTATGATGAAGTCCTTAGGACTATTCAGACATGACAAAGGAGGATTTATCGTTTAGTCCTTAAACCAATTTGCGATCAAATGATTCATTGTTATCCAGGATGACAACGTATCGAGTGTAGGTCATTGTGCCATAAATGTTAGTTGTCCTCTTAACCAAGAAGTATGGAGATACTGTTATGGCATGCAAGTGAAGTGTAAGGGTATATTTCATTGAACGTGATCTAACTGTAGAGCTCTCTTCTGCCAAGAGTTGCTTGTGAAGGATATGGATATACGTGTTGCTTAGACTTTAGATCACCATAGTGACTTACAAGCAACTCACTGTACTTAGGTACCAGACTATCTGAATTTTTAATTCAATGATGGAAGGCTATTAGGTGCAGTCAAGTACTTGGCTTATCGCTGCATGAGTCAAGATGGGATTGACCCCTCTAATTGTTAGAGCAAGTGCATCGTTGTATTTCCATTTAACAAATCCTCGATCGGGGTAGTCCATATGATGAACGCTAAGTTTCGAAATACATTATAGATGAATTTTAGGGTTGGCAGTAAATTCTAGATCATTCTTTAAGCATCGAAGTCAAGAAGATGAATTATACGGTAACCATATGACATAGATTCATCAATGTTGCATTATAATTTTTTTGACCTATCCAGACGTCAGGTACCATTACTAGATGGTCACATCGATTGGTATAGAAAATTAGTTTCTATGCTACTGGCTTAGAATTTGAACCTATAGGATCACACACAATAGGAGTTCCTACCTAATCTAATGGCTGATATTGAGTCTCGATGACCTAGGACTCTATGGTCAAGAGTCCCACTAGACTGGGACTCTGTGACCAAGAGTCCTACTAGATTGGAACTCTGAGTTCTACTTATCTGGGACTCTCTGATCATGAGTCCTGACGACCTGAAACTATATGACCAAGAGTCCTAGTAGATTAGGACTCTGAGTCCTACTCATTTGAAACTCTCTGATCAAGAGTTCCACTGGTCTGGGACTCTATGATCACGAGTTCGATTCGTTCGGAACACTGGGTTCAAGAGTAGTCCCACTGGTTTGAGACTCTTCAGAAGTTTCATATTGATGGGACTATGTTGACCAGATACCCACCTGATTAGAAATCTAAATTTATTAGAGGATTAATTAGCAATTTGATTGCTAATTAGCTCAATTTGATTGAGCGATGAGGATTTGATCAAGTCTGATCGAATTGGATTCAATTGGGTTTGATCCGATCAGATCATGAGATGACCTAATTGCTATAGGAGATTTGACCCTAATTTGATCAGGACCTAGATCTAATTAATTTTTAATTTGATTAGAATTTTATTGGATTGGGTTAAGCCTAAATTAGTTGGGTTTAACCTAGTCTAATTGGGTCTAGATTAATTGGTTTGGTTGAAACCAATTAAGACTAAGTCAAATAAGTTTGAATTTGAACCTTCCTTCTCCCTGCGCCACCCTACTTTGACTTTTCTACACCATATCTCACGCACACTTTGGTTTTGCATGAGAATTCTCATACATAGAAGGTATCTATGCCCCCTCCTCTTTCTGCCTTTGACTTGGTCCAAGTGTTGGATCGAATTGGAATTAAGTTGAATTTTGAATTCAACTTGAGTTGGTTGGTTTGGTTGAAACTTCCCAACTCCCTCTCATGCTTATCCTTTCACCACATCCCTTGAGAAATATTATGTGATTTTTTTGTGCATTTTCTAAAGATGGGCATGCAGAAGGAGAGTCCTTCTGCACATTAAACATCTAGGGGTGGGCGTTGGATAGGGATAAGAAGGTTTTTGAATTTGATGTTGGTTGGGAGGTTGAAACAAGTTCAACCTCCAACCCTTATCTCTTTCCATGCATCTTTTCCATGGTATTTTATGTTAATAAATTATGAAAATTTTTGCACATGTATAAGAAGGGGTCTGCATTTTGCAGTAAAAATTTTAAAAAGATTTGGCATTAGTTTTGGGCAAAAAAAATCTTGGAGTGAAGGTGAGTAGGGTCCTACAGCACTTTATTTTTCCCTCATGCCTATCTTCTCTTCTAATTTTTACCTCTAAGGATACCCAATTTTTAGATATGATCTGAACAAGATTTATAGATCTAAAAGTCATCTTTCCATGAAAACTTATTTCATAGAAAAACTCTACACAGAGAGGATGTGATAGGGTTTTTAGTGTGTCAGGATTTTTGGGCCAAGTGAAATCCTAGATTTGGGTATCTAGGTTCAGGTGGAGAGATCGAGTGCTGTGAGCATCGGATCATCACCAAACTTTGTACACCTCTTCATCATCCTCCAGTATTTATGTTTTGATTTTTTAAAATATCTAAAAAATTAGAAAGTAGATGATCAATCAAAATGATCGTGATCAGTCATCGAAGATCCTGGCAAGGAGCTAGCACTCCAGTAGGGCTGATCGGGACCAAAAGCTCCATGTGGACCAACCATAGAAGTAGGATAAGTGTGTAGTTACAGCATGATGTCAGAGCCTATTTTGATGAATTCAGATCATAGAGATCAGATACTCGCACACAAGTATCGAGTCTTGAACTCGAATCGGTCAACAAATATGATTTGCTGATCGATTGTATTTTATTTTTCTATTACATAATACCATGTCTAGATCCTGAGTAGGATAATTGATTAGATCAATGCATGCTATAGAATTAATATTAGATTAATTTTAGCTTCTCCTATATTTTATTCAAAAAAAGTTTTCGAAAAGCATGCCCTAAATCCTGCTCGGTTTCCTTCAAATGGTATCAGAGCAAGGGTTGCTTAACATGTTAATATGTTAATTAGAAAGATTAAATGCTTACATATTTGATATGTATTTAATCCAAATAACTTAGTAATCAACGATGAATGAGCCATCAAGTTGTCCGATCATAAGGGATAAGTATGGTTTAAAGACCATCTCCTCCCATTTAGTGGGGATCTCTTATGGTGGTAGGGATGCCACCATGAACTCATTCATTAAGATGAACAGTGAAAGAATTTGATTGAAATTATTTTAATTAAAAAGTTAAACATAAATATGTTTAGATTAGATCTAAAAGGTAATTCATGGTTTAATTTTTAATATGCCTTATTTTCTGTTATGAGATTAGCAATAGGATTGTTGTTTATGAAATGAGCCGACCCATTTGTGAAATGAGTCAACGCATTTGGTAAATAGAAAATAAAATCTTTTAAAATTTAAAAATTATTTTTAAAATGCCAAACCCTAATCCATCAATCCAAAAACTTAATTAAAAGAATTAAGTGTCTCATAGAATCTAGAATTATGAATTAAAGATTTTAATGTTAGATATGTGTGCCCTAGAAGCCAGAATTGACTGATACTTGTAATACACTTCTAAGGGCAAAATTATAATTTTGATTATAAATAATAAAATAGATTATTTTCTATCACATATGTGTATTTAGTGTCTGTGATACATCCCTTGAGTTAATGGTAATGATAATTCTTATTTTCAAAAGTTGAAAATTTAAGACAAGAATTTTCATTATTAACTCATAAAATACTCCTGACCGTAGGATCATCATGAGGATGGTGATTGATCCAGAAGATTAGTGTACAATCACTTCTTTATAGTAGATGAGTCTTGAATCTATGGTGTAGAGACACCAGAGCGAGAGTACAGATGCTCGTTAGAGAATGAAGGCACTGAGCGTGACCACTTTGAGTTCATAAGGAAGTCTACCTTCTCGTCGATGACAGACTCGAAGCTATAGTGGTGTGTCCAGTTCTTTGACCTGAGGTGCATTAGCAGTTCACCTTGAGGGTGTTATAGTTTGACTACACCATAACTCGATCTCTTAGCCATTCAGAATTCTGAGGTGTATGTTGGCTATAGCATGTTCATTGTAAGAATTGGATTGCACCAAGATGGAATCTATCTACCTCGGTGGATGAGGAGCAGCCCTATGGTGATCATGAGAATCAAGTCCATAAGCCCATGGACATGATAGAGAGTGAAATAATAGAAGGAGTTTCTATTAAGGTTTTCACATCGGACTTGAATCAAATGATTAAATCATATGATAGAAATTAGGATTTAACAAATTCACCTTAACCCTAATCTGATCGGAGCTCAAGATAGAAGAACTTAATCACACAAGTAGCTACACCGAGAGGTTCATTTTTAGTTTTGAGGGGTTGCCACCATATACTGCTAGATGTCACTGATGGATTTTAGGAGCAATTAGAAAGATTTAGATGATCGATCATTCTAATTGTCTAAATTAGAAGAGTTCTGATCCATCAAAAGAAGGTTCGATGATGTTGATGATGGAGATTACAACATATCTCATTACCATACAGAACTAAACCTAATTAGATCACACAAACAAGGGTTTGAATCTAGATATCATCAATTGGACTAACCCAGTTCAATTGATTTGAATTAGATTCAATTAGGTTCAAGGAAATCGTGCTAGCACACAATTGAGCCTAACATTGTACTTTTTCTATCATTAAAAGTTATCTCGATCGAGCCAAATGAGTTTGTACTCACTCAATTACCTTTACCTGATCTGACTAGAGCTTGTCCAAGTTAGAAAAGAGTTGTCTTAATTTATGAGATAAATTTGAGACAACACCTGTAATTTTCCGTCGTCTGCTAATTCTTATCCTTTGACTTTGGTCAAACATTGACCTTTGATCTTTGGACATCTGCCCACGTGTCATGCACTTATTGAAGAGCAAATAGGGGCTTGTCCCCTTACTAGATTTTAGAAAGAAAGGAGTACATGCCTAGGATGGCGTGCGTCCATGGATAGGGACGCTTGGAGACCCATATGGATGGGACTCCAGGTTGCTTCTTAGATTCAAACTAGGTGACCCTCATCGATAGATTTTGACCAGTCTTAGGCACCACCTAAGGATAAATCTATGGGTCTCTCATCTGATTGGATCAGGTGATGTCATCCCACCAATCATATTTAGATCTGATTGCACGAAGCAACGTGATTGGCCGGGGTGATGTGGCACTGCGTGGCGCAGCAGAGTCTATATAAAGACCTATCTGCACCCAACTTTGATAGAACTTTCTCCTATCCATGCTCCAAGGCTGCCCCTCTCCCTCCTCCATGCCACCTTTCTGATCCTCTCTCTCCTCTCTATGCCCAAGGATAGTTGGGCTTCAGATTAGTGTGATTCAAGCAACAAAAAGGAAGAAAGCAACACTGCTGCAGAGATGATAGCAGATCTTCGAAAGGATTTTCGAAGATCTTCTAAATCAGATCCAGATCTAATTTTTAGAAATATAATAAAGAAGGAGAAGATCTCCAGATCTAACTTAAGTAGATATCAGTAGAGGCCAGACGCTTACGTGGCTAGATCCAGAACCTCAGGCCATCAGCAGATCATCAACGGGTAATCAGATTACCCATATCAAGGTGAAACTAATTTAGATTTAATTTAATTTAATTTTTTTATTTATTAGATCATAAAATAAGATCTAAAAAATATCAGATCTAATTTAAATCTAAGAAAAAATTTTTAAAATATGCCTCTTGATCCAATCAGATTCAAACGAACCTGACCCGGGAAATCAGGATTTCCCCTTCAACTAGTATCAAAGCTAGGTTACATAAAATTTATTTAGATCTGATTTAATTTAATAAATTAATAATTTTAAATATCACATGAGATATGATTAGATCTAAAATTAGAAAATTAAAAAATTAAAATTAATTAATCTAGATCTAATATGTATGAAATACATAACTAGACTAGGAATAGAATTATTCTGTGTAGTCTAGTATAATCATAATTTTTATTTAATTAAATATAATTTTGAGATTTATTTATTTACTATTTTTTAATCTTATAAATATTATAATTAGATCAAAAAATAAAAAATAAATTAAATTAAATTTGTTCATATGAGATATGATAGCTGCATGTTTAGACTAGTTATAGAATAGTTCTACAATAGGGTCTAGATTAAATTTTATTTGATGAGATCAAATTTAAATTTAATTTTTTAGATAATTATGAGATAATTTAGATCTAAAAAATATGCATGATATGATGTATACAAAATATATTTTAATTAGATTAATTTTCTTATATGAGATATATGCTTAGATCTAATTAGTTTTTGTAGATTAGTTGTATTTCTGATTAAGACGTTCCCCTTGGCCGTCCGGTCATAAGAACAAAATAGGATTTAAAGATCCTCTCCTCCCATTCGATGGGGTGTTCTTATGATGTGTAGGGGTGCTGCGTGTTCATCCTTAATCAGAAATTGAAAACTTACTTTCTGCAAAATCCTAGATCCTGAAACCCATCTTATTTACATGTTTTATTTATGAACCCTAAACTTAATTAAGAATTAAGATTATGAAATATATTAGGTCTAAAATTAAGAATTTTTAGATCTAAGACATGCTCATAAAATTGGGTTCGAGCTTGGATAGCTCAATTAGGTCTAGCAGTTGATCAAACCGAATCAAGAGTTGATTAGATGGGATCAACAATGCTTAAATTGACCAGCCTAATAGGATTAAGTTTGGATCAAGATCGAGTCACGTGAGTGATCGATCAAGCTAAGACCTAATTAGGCTCAGTGGTTAGAGTCTGGATTGTAGGCTAATCCGATTGATTCTGGCTCAACAATTTGGTGTCTAAGGTAAGTTTGGCAGATACGATCGATTGATTTTTAATTGAGAGCTACTCGACTCGAATGTGTTCTTGTTGAGTTAATGGCATATCCCTTCCACCGGTCTCACTTACCTGGCCATGTTTGTTGACTCAGTTTTGATCTGAGGTGGTCAATAATCCGAGCTAACCCATGCCACTAGGTTAGTCATAATGGTTATGACTATGTCAAGTCTAGTTTAATGAGACCTAAATCAAATCTTCCTAAGAAAAGATTAAGTCTAAAATCTTCCACCATTATAGATGTGCGGGCCCTTCCCGGGGTTGATTGTTCTCGGCTAGTTACAGTGGTTCAGTTGCACCAGAAAGATGCAACCATGTCTATTAGGCATTGGATGCTATGGGCTGGAGGATGAATTGGGCTCAATATTTTGGATACGGTGAGAGACTCAATTAGGAATCCAATCTATGCAAATGGTGGGTCTGACTTAACTAAGGAGTGGATCAATATTCCGGACACGATGAGATTCATGAATTAGAGACCAAGTTTGGGTGCATCATGATTAGAGAATCATTGAACAAGAGTTGTTCACTCATTGGCTAATCCATCACCAATAACTATTAGGTGAGGTGATGAGTCAATTGGTGGGACCACACCACCTACTAGAAATCAGTAATCGTGGAGATTTTCACATCTCTACAGAGAAAGTGCAGGGATTCGAGAAAATAGTGGGAGCTAATTTGTTTAAAAATAAAATTTTTAAATAAATTAGTTAAGTCTTAATTACAATATCTAACTAGAAACTTTGACTCTCTATAGGAAACTGTCTGCATCCAACCCACTAGCACGAATCCTGGACACCCATAGACTGACCAGACCAAATTACAAGGATTGGCTCCAAAACTTTAAAATCATTTTGGGTTCTGAGAAGTTAACTCATGTACTAGACCAGGACCCTCCCATCTTACCAGCTCGTTCATCCACTGAGCAGATAGCGTCTCTGGATAAGTGGACAGACGATGATAACAAGACTAGATACTACATGTTGGGCTCGATATCTGATGAACTTCAGTGCCAACATGAAGATATCAAAACTGCTCGTCAAATGTTGGCTCACCTATAGGAGATGTTTGGTGAACAGAGTCGCGCAGCCAAGTATCAAGTCACTAAATGACTGTTCGAGGCTAAGATGCGTGATGGACAGTCAGTCCAAGTGAAGAAAAATCATGATTTTTCGGATCGGATTCGTTCAGATCTGATCGGATCAAGAGATATATTTCAAAATTTTTTCTCTTTGATCCAAATCAGATCTGAGATGTTTCAGATCTAATTCTTATTATCCTAATAATAAAAATAAAATCTAAATAAATTAAATCAAATTTAATTTATCTTGATGTAGGGTAATCCTATTACTCGTTTGATGATCCTGTAAGCAGCAAAAAGTTCTGGATCTAACCACGCAAGTGCCTGACCTCTACCGATATCCACTCAGACTGGATCTGGAAATCCTCTTCTTTTCTATCATGTCTCCAAATATCAGATCTAAATCTGATTTGGAGGATCTTCAAAACAACTTTTGAAGATTAGCAGTTATCCTTTGCAACAGCGTAGTCTTCTAGCTTTCTGTCACCTTTCTCTCACCTAGATTGCATCAACTTAGATCCCAAAATACTTTGGGCATGGAGAGGAGAGGGAGAAGATGGTCTTGGCATGGAGGAGGAGGAGATAGGCAGCCTTAGGGCATGGAGAATTGTATGCTCTTTGAGTTGGCCGCAGGATCTTATTTATAGACTATGCGTGATCCAACTCCTCTTCTTCCCAACCAGTCACAACTCTTTATGAAATCAGATCTAAATCTGATTGGTGGAAATAGAGTCCCTTGGATTCATCCTTAGATGATGCCTAAGACCAGTCAAAGTTGGTTCTTTGGAAGAGTCTAATCAGAATCCAATAAGGAGATGGAGTCCCTATCCAACAAGGACTCCTGGGCACCTCCTACCTGGGCGCACGCCAAGGGGCGTGCGCCCTCCTCCTTGCCAGCTTCTGGCAGGGGGACAAGCCCCCACCAGCTCTCCAATAGGTGCATGATATGTGAATAGAAGTCAAAGTATCAATGGTCAACATTTGACCAGTCAAAGGTCAACTTTTGACCAAAGTTTAAGGACAAAAAATGGTAGCTGACCAAAAATGAAGGTTTTCTTACAAAATAAGACAACCTTTTTGATTGGACAGGCTCCAATCAGACCAAGTGAAGGCCTCTGATCGAGCACAAACTCTTTGGCTCAGTCAGGATTAGTAAAAGAGAACGTTAGGTCAATCGAGTGCTAGCACAATTTTCTTGAACCTAATTGAATCTTATTCAGATCAATTGAACTGAATTAGTTCAATTGATGATCACCAGATTCAAACCCTTATTTGTGTGACCCAGTTAGGTTCAGTTCTGTATGGTAATGGGATATATCATGATCTCTATCATCGACATCATCGAAACTCCTTTCGATAGATTAGACAGTCAATGCCTTCATGTTGACTATAACCTTTTGCCACTAGTCTAAACTAGATGGTAATCGAAGAGGGTATGTTCCCACCATCACTGCAGCAACTCTTGCTTCATTATCGATGTGTAGGATCATGTCTCCATCCCACAGTCTTCTGCTATCCACAAGACCAAGCATGGAAGTGCATAGATGAGCACTAGAACCAGAGTCAAGCATCCAACTGGATGCAGAAAAAACCGTAAGGTTAGACTGAATAACGAGTATACCTCCAGAAAGACCTTCCTTCTTATTCTTCAAGGTGGCCAGGTAAGTAGGGCAGTTCCGCTTCCAGTGGCCATCACTGTTGCAATGGAAATATTTTCCTTTGGCAGCGGCTTTCATCTTCGGCTCTACCTTCTTCGCAGACTATTTTTTCTTTTTAGAAGACTTTCTTTTGGAAAAAGTCCAATCCATAGCAAGAACTGAGTCATTAGAACATTTTATAGAAAGCCCAGCGGTGACCAGCATGTTCATTAATTTGGCCAAGGAATTTTGAAGTTTATGCACATGGTAATTCATGATGAATTGCCCATATGCATCAGTCAAGGATTACAGAATAACATTGTTCTACAGATCCAAGTCTAACTTCACACTAAGCTTCTCAAGCTCTTTCAAGTTCTTAATCATCATCAGACAGTGATCTTGGACTGACTGCCCATCGCGCATCTTAGCCTTAAAAAGTCGTTTCGTGACTTGATATTTGACTACGCGACTCTGTTCATCAAACAACTCTTGCAGGTGAGCCAACATTTGGCGAGCAATCCTGATATCTTCATGTTGGCACTGGAGCTCATCAGACATCGAGCCCAACATATAATATGTAGCCTTATTTGTTAGATATATGTGCCCTAGAAGCCAGAATTGGCTGACACT